>JBBPBX010001342.1:39500-50950 GCA_038048925.1 Garcialebias charrua
TATCTTCAATCTGACTTTCCTATTTGTACTATAACCCATCTATATAAACTTAAGTCTCTTTCACAAGATGCATCAGTCTGGAACTGAGACATGTTCTGTCTGCCTCTATCCATCTAAGTTCAAGTTCTTTTTATTGTCATTCACATCACATATGGTACATGAGGTGGAACAAAATTGTGTACTCAGGGTCCCATTTACACCCCAAAAAAAGCAAAACTATAAAGCATAAAAAGAAACTGTATTTAAGGATCTAATTACCTATACATTCAGAGCATACACCGAGGTGGAGGGAAGTCTGAGATTGTCATCATTGTATGTTCTATTACTATTATTATTAGAACTTTATTTATGCAGGTTAGTTCCCATTGAGCCTCGAAGACTCATTTACAAGAGGGACCTGACTACATACAACATACAGGCAGATGAGAAAACGAGAACACGAGGATGGAGGACGTTAAAAAAAATCAAGTCTCACACCATTTCCTGGCTGGAAAATAGTATAAAAGATGGGGAAAAAAAGACCTCGCAACATAAAGCTGCAACATGACATCATAAAACATTTATGCATAGAGGTCGACAAAGCCGTGAGATATCCATAAACACTCTAGAGTTCCAAAGTTCGGATAAGATGGTACAGTGTCTATCAGCATTCTTGGTTCTGATAAGGCCACAGATGTCCTCGAGGGGAGGGGGACAGGCATAGCTTCTAGTTACGTATCATTCAGGAGCAATTTGAGATAAGTTGGCCTTTCCAAGGCCAGCGGGGGGAACAAATTCAGATAAATAACAATTGGTTTGGGCCGCCAGACTCTGGTTTTTGTCTGCCTTCAAGTTCTGCTGGTACACTCAATGGTAAATCCAAACAGCCAGCTTAGTGGACATCCTGCCCAGTCCGTGCTCAATTGAGCATTCTCCAAGATAGAATCCTTCATGTTGATGAGTTCCAGGAAACACAAGTTGCCTACAATTCTCCAAAATCACATCCAGATTGAGGATGAGCTCATTAAGCATACGAGTCTGAGGGCTCGAGACACAAATTAATCCTTCACATAAAGCTGGCAGCTTTACCGTGGCCGAAACTGCTGCCGACGTCTCCTTAATTTGTTGATATCTAAGGTATCCTCCAATTCCAAAAAGCAGAAACCCTGTTATTTTAAATCCAATAATGTACACATCCTCTACATCCTCCACAGACAGAACAGATATGCATACCATCTTCCACTCATTCCAGGAATCCATGACATACCCAGCTTCAAGGGTCCGTTCATGGCATGAGGGCTCTCCAGCACCCTGTCGTATGGTGGAAAATAATTTATCAATTACACTGAGGGACGAGCTGATCAAATCCATAATAATTTCCAATTCAGAAGATATGTAAAGAAATGCTCTGAAGTTGACAGGACAAGAGAGCATAAAGCAGGAGGGAGGGAAGGAGGGTAAGTGCAACTGGCTTTGTCGAAGGCGAAAGAGAGAATGTTTCCAGACAATGGCAAAATTAAGTTCTCTGCATTTAAATGGTGAATGGAGCTTACTTATATAGTGCTTTCCAGACCCCTTTGAGGGGCCCCAAAGCGCTTTACAGTACCAGCCATCCACCCATTCATACACACATTCACACACCAGTAGCGGTAGACTGCCATGCAAGGCGCTGCCTGTCCTACCGGGAGCAACTCGGGGTTAAGTGTCTTGCCCAGGGACACAACGAGGTATGCCGTGACCGGGGATCGAACCCGAGACCTTCTGGTCCTGAGCCGGCTGCCCTGCCTCTACACCATCTCGGCCCACAATCTCTTTAACCCATCTCACATGAGATACACCCAGGTGGAACAGTGGGCAGCTATGTAAGCGCCTGGGGAGAAATTAGGGATTAAGTGTCGTTCAAGGAAACCATGACATGTGGGATTGGCGGGGAGTCGGCTACCCTACCTCAACCCAATCTCGCCCCCTCAGTGTCGTTACAGACGGCCCACTTCTGGTGGGACTCTGTGCCACCGAGCGAGGTAGTAACAAATCTGTGCCAGCCAATGTGAAAAAATAAATAATACACTGCTGCTGCTCAGTAATGTGATGAACTGGTGAGGATACTTTGCCACTGCTCGATTAAATAGCACCAACCAGGTTTATTATCAAGGGAATACCAACGATGACACACAGCCACAAAGAGGATTATCGTAGTGAGTTAATTAATCATGTTTTGCAAAAACATCAGAGAGATGTCCAACATGTGTTTAATGTGCCACGCTCTACATCAATGCAGCTGAGTTCTGCTCCACACCTCTAATAAAACTGCTCTGCCCACTTCTTTTCTGAAAACGCACATCTGAGCAGGAAGTGGTCAGATTCATCTGTGGTTTATGGATGGCAAGAGTGAGGACTGGTCTGTGTGGCCATTTCACAGAACAGTCTTATGAAAGAGCATTAAGACTGGGCCATGATAACATCAAAACCATCTTTGAGCTGCCACAAGCCTGCTGTTTACCTTCTTGACAGTAATGAAATTCTCACACAGCCATCATCTGACAGCAGTATTCCTTCACAATTTATGCAAGCACATGTATTAACATTTGACATTGGCTGTTCACGGGTGAAAAGGTTCTAAATTGCAACCTGCCGTTAAACGAAGTAAATAGCAAAACAACCAGCTGCTCTCCTTCCTGTGCGATGTTTTAAGATGTTTGCCAGAAACTGAAAGTGCAGCTCCGAAGCAGTGACTTGAACTTGTAGTGATGAAAGGAGAAAGTGTGGAGAGGATGAACAAGCAAAACAACAGGAGAAATAAAACTTGCATAGAAGCCACTTCAGAATAGACCCCCAAAGCTTTCCCTGCTAATGCAAAACAAGGTGTGCTGTAAATAAAACACAACAGCAACAACATGCCAGTAATATACTTCCATGTTAAATCTGGAAGCATAAAGCATGTACTTTATCATCTTCTGGTAGTAGAAATTGGTTTTCAGAACAATCAAAATGGCATCTACTAAAAAATACATTTAGATTAGTTTTGTGCTAACAAGAATTTTACTTAACAATAAAAATATGTGCAAGTTTAAATTGCATTCTTTGAAGGAATGCATATCACCCACCATCTTGAATGATGAAGTTTTAAACGATCTTGTGTGATCTGTTAGCACTTGTATGCGTTGGGAATGATTCTCAAATTCTATCACTCATAGACTCATTGAGGGCTTTATTAAATACTCCTATTTAATTGCTTGTTAACATAAATTGTCAATCAGCCAAGCATATGGTAGCAATTCGTTGAATTTAGGCATCTACACTTGGTGAAGACAGTACACTCAAAACAGGCATCAGAACATAGCAGAGGATGAAGGGGCTTAAAACGTGGCATAGTTGTTTGTGCTAGATGTGTTGGTCAGAGTATTTCAAGAAGTGAGCTACTGGATCGTCAAACGCAAGTACCGGTATCTCAAGGGTTTAGAGAGAATGGTCCGTAAAAGGAAAGAAAACGCTCTATTAATGTCAGATGCCAGGGAAGAATGGGTAGAGTGGTTCAAGATGACAGAAAGGCAACAATAGCTGAAACAATCACCCGTTCCAACTGAGATCTGCAGAAAACCCTCTGAACACACAACACCATAAAGCAGATAACCTACAGCAGCAGAAGACCAGACTACTCCTGTCAGTTAAGGACAGAGAACTGAGGCTACAGTTTGTACAGACTCACATAAAAAGAAGTCTGTTGGAGTCAGTCTCCCCACCATCACAGACATTTACACCTCCAGATGCAGGAGAAGAGCCACCTGCATCATGAAAGACCTCACTCACCCAGCACACTCACTCTTTGCCCCACTCCCCTCAGGACGGAGGTTGAGGAGCATCAAATGTAGAACCACTAGACTGAGGAACAGCTTCTACCCTGAGGCTGTTAGACTCATGAATTCATTCATTCAACCTTTATTTAGTCAGGTAAATCTTATTGAGCCTCGAGGGCTCATTTACGAAAGCGACCTGTATAAATAATCAATAATAAATAATCAGTATGAATAAACACTGCAAAATATCACATCATGCTGATGCTGATCTGGTTTTTTGTTGCTGTGTTCCATCTGTGACCATCTGCTCATACAGACTTGTGTTCGTGCTGCTGTTTATAATGATGTGTTTCTACTACATTAGGGCTTGGTGTAGTTGATGTTTTTCGTAGTTAATTCTAGTTGTTATTACTGTTTTTCTCTTGCATTTGTTGTTGGATGTAACTGGGACCCTGTGTACATAATCGCGTTTTCATCACATGTACCACATGCGGTGCAAATGACAATAAAGATTAAGATTTACCTGACTAAATAAAGGTTGAATAAATAAAGACTCTCTGACTCTGACTCTGATAAATATAATAATAACAAATTGGAACAAGTTTGTGTGGTCAGACAAGTCTGGATTCACTGAACTGCAGTGGCCTCCACAAGCAACAGATCTCAGTCCAATCCAGCACATTTGAGTTGTGATGGAATGAGAGACTGTTATCTGGATACACAGATAACATATCTGCTGCAACTGCATGATGCCATCATGTCCACTTGGACCAAAATCTCTTAGGGTTGTGTTTTCAACACTTTAAATATATACCATGTAGAATTAAAGCACTTCTGAGGGCAAAAGGGGATCCAACTCAGAACTAAATGGCCTGTAAGTGGACTGTACTTATATAGCGCCTTTCTACTTTGTATCTAATCAAAATACTCAAAGCTCTTTACAATACAATCTATGTGCTCATTTACCTTCACACACATTCGTACAGCATTCTACTAAATCTCTACAAAGATAATCTGACTCTGTAGACTAATCAGAGCTTTAGATCACATTCATACACTAATGGGGCACACATCAGAGGCAATGAGGGGTTCAGTTTCTTGGCCAAGGACACATCAACATGTGACTGCTAGTTGAATTGGAACCCCCAACTCTTCCATTGGAGGATGACTGCTCTAATCAATCAGTCACAGTTGCCCCTAGAAAACTAGTTAAACATACCTCAAAGTAAATGTGTACTTTAGCTAAATATCAATAAAACAGAATTCTGGCTTTTTTTCTTTTAGTCCAAAAGTTTATCAATTGTAGCTGTACATTCAATGACTTTCTTAGAGGGTTCTTTTTGCTCACATGATTGGCAAACAAACATAATGGAAAAAAAATACAGTGATAATGAGTCAAAATAACTACTTAGGCAGCACGGTGGCACAACTGGTAGAGCTGCTGCCTCTCAGCAAGAAGGTTGCCGGTTCAAATCCCGGTCCGGGGCCTTTCTGGGTGGAGTTTGCATGTTCTCCCCGTGCATGCGTGGGTTTCCTCCGGGTACTCCGGTTTCCTCCCACAGACCAAAAAACATGCTTGTTAGGCTGATTGGTGACTCTAAATTGACCCTAGGTGTGAGTGTGAGAGTGGATGGTTGTTTGGTGTGAGTGAGACAGGTCCCTCTTGTAAATGAGTCCCCGTGACTCAACGAGGCTAGCCTGTATAAATAAAGGTTGAATGAATGAATGAATGAATGAACTTACAGCAACAGCAGAGGTACAATGGCCTACGTTTCAGTACCAGGTACAACAAAACACTGGAAGTTGCAATCGAACAGTAAAGGAGGTATTCACATCTGGATTCTAAACAGTTGTTTTCTCATTAGAACACAGATGGTTTGAAAGGGGTGTAAAGGAAGCTGTGTATGTTAAGAGAGAAAAACCTTCTCTTAACAGAGGAGGAGGTCTGAGATTTCAACTGTCTAAGACTTATAACTCAGTTTTGGATTTGATTCCGAAACGTTTTACACCAGATGGGAGCAGGGATGCTTTGTCTGTAAATTAGACTAACAAAGTTCTCTGAGCAGCCTCTTTTGTTGTTTGGGAGGTGTTGTTTGTCAATTTACATACAGTTTTGTGTCTTCTAACAGAGACTTCAAGGGAACCTCCTACTGTTAGGTGTGATCTTTCAATTTACATGTATGTGTTACAAACCCCCTTTTGTTTAAGCTGGGATGTGTCGTTTTGTCAATTTAAATAGAATGGGCATTTTAGTTAATTTGTGGTGTTATCTCAGTTTCCAATTTCATATGTTGGTGCGTGACTTGTAAGCCTGTATAAAACTTCTCGTTCTCACAGCTTCCATTCAGAATTGAAAAAGACTTCTGGACAGAAGTCGAAACGTTTTCTGCAACAAATAAAGTCCAGTTGATCCTGTATTGAACGCCTTTTTTGATGTAAACAGCGACAACCATGACCTATCTCCATGTTGCTGGTGCACACTCTTCCACTCCATGTAACCATGTGGCAGCTTCCCAGAGACTTTAAAGCTCCATGTTGAAATGACAAACCAGCAGCTCAGGTACTGAGAGAACCGAGACAAATATGACACCCTAAATGCAAACACTATCACGACTTCGGGAGAGTACACCAGCATCCAGCTGTCACTCAGTCTTGAAATACCAACACCTCTCGGAAAATAAACCTTTCTACTGTATTCTCTTTCCGTTTGCTAGCACACATGGGTCTGCCACTTCTTGCCTATTGATAAGCCGTAACAAAAGTTGGTGAATGAATGCTATAAACTGAGGCAAGGGGAAAGACGGAGGACTTTGACAAAGTGTGTACACACCACTCTCTTTTCCCCTGTATGTGTGTTAGGCTAAGCTCCCCATCACTCAGAAAGAAGGGGAAAAAAACGGCACACAAGCACTCATCCTCCAGAGTCCACCTACAACAATGTGGATTTTAAAAGAAGAAACCTCTGCCAGACCCTTGTCAGCAGTGAAAGCTACCAACATGTTTCTGAGATGCTGGCAGCACCACCTGCTTGTGGGGCCCCAGCATCCCCCTCCTCAGCCTCTTGTGATCCATAGGGGTGCCTGTGTCCATGTCCCTCTATTGTAGCGTGGACTAGAGGGGGGTATTGTGAACCTTGTCAACGGCTTTGCCATCCCCATGCCAGCTGGCCGGGTGTGAGTGGTGAAGGGGGCGAGGAGGGCAGAAACAATGCAACGATCTCTTCACAATAGGCAGCCGTGGAAAGGGGGCATTGTTCTACCATCAGTGGCCATGCCAGCTTCCTCGTGCCGACGGCTCACAAAGGCAGTGACTCGTTAAAGCGGGCTAACTCGGGTGAAATTCTACCCCGAAGATGGAGAGCAAGGTGCGCTTTCTTTTCCATCAACGTGGTTCTCATTTCCCTCCCTTTCTTCTGCTAAACTCCTACAGACATCCCTGCAGCCAGTCTATTTTTTTTTTAATCAAAGAATAGGAAGAGGTGGAGTAGCTTTGAGGGGGGAAAAAAGTCTGGATTTCATCTGAGATTGAGAAATCCACCCATCACGATTGGATCCAACTGAATGAGGCAGGCCTGGGTAACACGCTCCGACACGGCCTTTCTTTTCCTCTAACACCCCAACCATGTGGTCGCGGGGCCCTGCCAGGAAAGCATGTCACAGCTCATCACAGTTGCAAATGAATATTCATGCAGAGGAGGGCGGTTGTGTGCTAAGTATTTACGTGTGTGCCCGGATTTAGTGTGACACCGATAGAAAAAATGTGAGCGAATACTAGACTGTAGGTGTGAGTACAAGATTTGAAAGATTTTTTTAGGGGGGGGGGGTCTTCTTAAAAGTGGATTTTGAGGATGCAGCCGCAGGCCTGTCTACAAGCACGGCCACTGCTTGTAACAGTGGCGCCGCTCCCAGTGGTTCGCCGGCCAAACACAGCCTGAGTAGGAGTCGGCGTTGGCTGGAATGCGATGTCTCACACGCTGTCTGAGCACGCACACATGCATGCACACGCACCGGGGCTGCCAGAACTCCACAGATGTCCTGGCTGTTGCTGCGTGAGAGTCAGCACAGGCCGAGCTCTTTGATGGCGAGGTCTGGTGCGAGGTTTGGGGGGCTGCGAGGATTGAAATGCAAGGCAGGTGCGGTGTCACATTAAGCTTCCAGGACATTCTGATGCCCAGATTGGCCCCTGACCTCCTCGGACAGCAGGAGGCCTGCTGCGCTGAGTCCTGGAGGGTGACTCAGTAAGAATCCAATAAAATAAAAACTTTCGTTTTGACAGTCTACTACAACTTTTGGACACGTTCTCTCGAAAAATTGTTTCAAAGATGTGATATCAAACGACAACTCTGATTTCGCTGAACTAGTTGTTCCCACAGTGACTAGATTAGCATTGTGGGTAGCAGAAAGAGTGCAAGCATGACTGTATGAGGTGACACTTCTAACAAGATAACTTTCTGGAATTGTTAATGTTCTTTCAGCAGCACTCCAAGGAACAATTGGATAATTTTATGCAAGGGCGGAATTTTTTTTTGGTGAAACTTGTGTTGTTGTTTTTTTTATTTGAAAAATTAAGTTACACATTTTGGAGTACTTTTTAATAGAGAGAAACACTAGTACATGGAACATTTTTGTTGCTGTTGTTTTTACCAGATTATTAACTTGTTAAAAATACTCAAAATAATAGCTAAAGTATGTAATTTAATGGGCAAGACACTTAACCCTGAGTTGCTCCCGGTAGGACTGGAAAGCACCTTGCATGGTAGTCTGCCGCCACCGGTTTATGAATGTGTGTAGCATTCAATATATATGTGTAGCACTTTGAGATTTTCAGTAATGAAAAGTGCGTTATAAATTGAATTAATTATTATTATTATTATTATTATTAATTTCCTACAACATGCACTTTTAGGTTAAAGGATTTTTTAGAGTCATCATGATAAAAGCAGTGTTTAAGTCCCAGTTATGTATAGGCATAAAACGCAGTTTGACCTTTTCAGTACCTTTTGGATATCAGGCTTTTTTTTCTGCACCGAGCCTTTGATTAGATTACGTTTTGTTTTGAGTGGGACAACTGTGAGGCTTGTTATGCATCCCTCTGAAAAAGTATTTTCTTCAATGGAACATCTGACTGCATTCTACAAATTATTCAATATGTTAGTCATTTTATTTTTATTTTATATCACATTATTTTCATTGTGAATTCATTTGGCAAAGATAATCATATACCAGATATTTGATATGTTACCATTGTAGCCAACATTTATGGAAAGTGGGTAATCTTGTAATTGTCTGTGTGTGTTTGTTAGCAATATATCTTGGCTGAGAGCCATGCCACTGGACGTTTTCGTTTAAGACTTTGGCACTAGATGTTGGAGTCAAGCCTGAGCGTTGGCAAATTATCTCATGATCGACTGAACAAATTTAAATTAAATGCTCCGAAGGTAATCACTGAACGTACAGCTGTTTAAATACTGGGGTCATTCTGATTCAAAATGGCCACCGTAGCAAAACCAAATACGGCTGCAAGCAGGGGCGATTCTAGAATCTACCCTTTAGGGGTGCCTTATCCTCCAGTGTTGACGATGGCTCTTGGCATGAGCAATGTGGTGGCCATTGGCGTCAGAATCATTTTAATGTGGGGGGACACAATGCTGGGGAGTCTGGGTGTCCTCCCCCAGAAATCTTTGAATAAAAAATATGCCATTTCCTGTATTCTGGTGTATTTAACAGGTTGTTAAACATCAACGTTTACCTACATAAGTAAACACTTGATTCAATAATTATTTTAGAGTGCACGGCACAACAAGAAGTAGCGCTAAGCTAGTGGCAGGCAATACAGACGCGTTAGCTAAGATGCTGCAGACATAGCGCTCTGCTTTACATTATACAACCAAATAAACGCTTTGTACAAAATCAGTTTAGTGTTAACTGATCATAACAATGACTACACTTAAGCAACCAGATGTTACAATATTTGTAATTACAATATATATGCATATAACACACACAAAACAAAGCACAACTAGCTTTAAGCATTAACCTTTAATTTAATCGTTAATCATATTGTAAAATGTAATTGTGACAAAAAAATGGTGGATTTACCTGCAGTTACATTCGTACAGATGAACATGTGCTACTTCCTATTTATCTCTGTTGTATTCAGCTGTTCATGAGGTCGGCTACAGGGCTTTATTGTATTATACATTTTTCCAGACCCAGTATAGCTTTTGGAAATTAAATAATCTGTATTCCACCCCCTAAAGCAGGATTATTCAACTAAACAGTTCAGGGGGCCACTGTTGCTGAAAGCCAGCAGCTCAGGGGCCGGACATCCAGAGATGAAAGTCTTTATGTAAATAAATCAAGTATTACAATGATCAGTTTTTTTTATTTGTTAATTTTGTTGCATTGAATCATAAATGCAATAAACAGAACCCAAACCCAGAACATATATATATATATATATATATATATATATATATATATAAATATATATATATATATATATATATATATATATATATATATATACAGGTGACCCCCGACCTACGACCCCATCGACCTGCGAACCACGGGACCTACGAACATATCATATTTAATAAAAATATGAAATTACTGTATTAAAAAAAAAAAAAAAAAAATTTTTTTTTTTTTTGTGTTTAAATGTTCTTAATTTCATGTGTACATCACTTTGTTGCAGCTATGGTTGTTTTAAAGGCTTTATAAATAATAATTATGATAAAAAAGATCATTTCTGATCATTTTTGAGCAATCTTGGGCAACAGGAAGTAGGTCTTCAGTTTACACGGTCACAAATTAATGTAGAACACCGGACGGCGTTTTAGGTTCAGTCACTGGGGTCTCCGGTCACAAATTCATGTAGAACACCGGACGCCATTTTAGGCTAGCTGCCGGGAGCCGGCCCGAAGACTGGTGACCAGGATGGCTTCATATGGATTAATTACGAGCTGGAAACGTCTCTGTGAACTTTGTGGATGTCTAAGGCAGCAGCGGATTTATCGCAGATCGTGCCAGGCCGCCGCGGGAACACCTCCGGCCAGGCTCTGGCCTGGCTAGCTCCAGAAGCTAACACCGGACGCCATCTTAGGTCATAGTTACGGCTGCAGGCAGCCAGGTTTGGAAGACTGGTGACCAGGATGGCTTCATATTGGATTAATTACGAGCTGGAAACGTCTCTGTGAACTTTGTGGATGTCCCAGGCAGCTGCAGATTTATCGCCGATGGTGCCAGGCCGCCGCGAGAACACCTCCGGCCTGGCTAGCTCCAGAAGCTAACAAGGGAGCTAACACGGGACGCAGCAGCGGCTTTGACCACCTCCAAGTAAGAAATTATATTTTTATTTAATTTATATTTTTATTACTGTACTGTATTAATTAATTACACTGTGTTAGGTGTGTTAGGATAGGCGAAGTACGTACTGTACAGTACTTGGTACCACAAAAAAAAAAAAAAAATACAGGACATCCCCGAGTGACGAGGGTACGGAAGGTCTGACCTGCGAACAGATCGACCTGCGAACCGTTCTTAGGTCCCAAACTCGTTCGTAAATCGGGGGTTACCTGTATATATATATATATATATATATATATATATATATATATATATATATATATATATACATATATACATATATATATATATATATATATATATATATATA
>JBBPBX010001342.1:56744-77221 GCA_038048925.1 Garcialebias charrua
TTTTAATACAAGTTCACCTAACAGGACAGGAATAATGGCTACGGTACTGTTTTAGCTTCTTTGTTACTGAAAAGTTAATTACAACAAAAATTACATGTATTTAACAATTATATATATATTCAAAATGGGTATAATCCAAAAACTCTTTTAATACAAGTTCACCTAACAGGACAGGAATAATGGCTACGGTACTGTTTTAGCTTCTTTGTTACTGAAAAGTTAATTACAACAAAAATTACATGTATTTAACAATTCACTTTCATGCCAGTTTATATTAGTTTTCACAAGTGTGGCACTGAGATGACGAAAGCAACACTTTGAGATGCACCGACAGCACACCAGTTGCAAGCCGCTTGGCAAAGAGTGAGACTGAAGAAGCCTGGAGTACAGGTGTCAATGTGATTAATTGCGCCAGGGAGGAGAATTAGCAGTCTGCTAATCAGGTCGACCAAACAAGGAGGAAAAATTAACTTTTTAAAGTGTTAGTTTTTCTTACAATTATGGCCCAGTGGAACAGCAGAGGAGAGTTTGTTAATAGCTCATAAGTCCATCCCCAAGGACCAAATTATCGTGGAGGAAGCTCTGTGTTTGCACAGTGCCAGCTCAGATTTTGTGCGAGGGGCAAGAAGCGTCTTACGTCGAAACGAGCTGTTGGCAAACCGACAGCTCCGCTGTGTGTGGAAATACATCGGACTGAGTCCCAGATAGGCCTTGACGAGGTGCACAAGTACATACAGCATTAGAAAGTGCGTTAACTCTAATAAAAGAAAAAACAAACTCCGAGGTACGGCCACACATTAAGCAGGAAATGGAAATCACATCCAATCAGGAGCGGCCATTAATTCTTAGAGTTTTTGTTGCCACTCGTTTAGGAAAACAAGTGAGATCAAATGACTTCTGACATCAGGGTGATGAATGATAGAAAAACAAGCTTTTTTTTTTTTTTTACTTGTTTTTATAAACTTGGACTGGTGCGTTTGAACGATAGTACAAATACATGTGTGAGAACATCTGGCCTAGCCCGAGGAGACGGCGAGTTTTGGACCTGCAGACATTTGGGGTCAGTGGAAACAACCTCTACTCTTACCCCCTCCCCATCACTTTTGCACTAGCTGAATATTTAGATTTCCACTTCCTGTATTGAGAATTTTTGCTTCCCTCACACTTGCTGCAGCAGATGGCATGATGTGCTGCTAACATGTGACTTCACTCTGTGAACCAGGCAGGACTCAGACATCAGACGGACTTTTTAGCAAGCATCAAAGCCCACAGCACACAGGGTTGTTTGTAAAATTTGGGGGTGGGGGGTATCATTTAGGACAGTCTTGATACGAATGAAAACACTGAACTCCTATGAGTCCACCTTTGATTTGTGGAACAATTTTAAATCATATTTTGAAATAATAAAGCATACATTTAAAGGCCATGTTATTGTGATTTAATGTACTAAAACTTTTGTTTAATTTAACTTTAGTTGTGTTTTTGTTTGTTTATTGTCATCAAATTGACTCACCATATTTCTTCTAAGTAGCTTGTCCTAAAAGTGGTTTAAATCATCCCTGGTGGATTTGAGAGAAAAGTCCCACTTTAGGCTGGAAGTTGGACAAATAAATTTGCTGAATCTAATTATTTTGTGCTCCTTGTATTAGCACTTTTCACAAATTTGCAATGAATTAACAGAAAACTGCCAAAACTAGCCTTTTTTTTGTTTGTAAGAAAACAAATTAAATTTCATTTCATTTTGGTCAAAGCTTCAAAGTGCCACAGTACCGTATTTTCCGGCATATAAGTCGCACCTTTATGCATAAATTTGCAGGTCCTGTGACTTATACACCAAAGTGACCAATATACCTGTATGTTTTTTCCCCCATATTTATAACAACATTTTTGACTTTGAAATGTTCATTCATAGACATTAATGGGGGCCGAGATGATGTAGGGGAAGGGCAGCCGCCTCAGGACCTTAAATGGGTTTGATCCCCAGTGACCAATATACCTGTATGTTTTTTCCCCCATATTTATAACAACATTTTTGACTTTGAAATGTTCATTCATAGACATTAATGGGGGCCGAGATGATGTAGGGGAAGGGCAGCCGCCTCAGGACCTTAAATGGGTTTGATCCCCAGCCGTTGCATATCTCATAGTGTCTCTGAGAAGGACACCTTATCCTTTGCTGCTCCCAGGGCGCCTTTCATAGCTGCCCACTGCTCCACCTGGGGGTGAATGGGTTAAATGTAGAGAGCCAATTTCGCCATTGTATGGGAACATACAATGATGACAATACATAACAGATGTTATTATTAGGGATGCACCCATCCACATTGCTTACTTCCGATCCGATACTGATACTTAAATCTGGGTATCGACCGATACCGGCGTTCAGGTATAGGAGGCTGTAATAATGAATTTCTTGAATGGAGAGCACATATGCTACACCATACTCTGTGACTTCTGTCTTAACATTGTGTGAGGCAAACCCAGAGAAGACACTCTGAGACGCACTACAGGTAATAACCAAACTAATAGCATACAAGAAGCAGGTCTATACCACAGACGTCCTTCTGACTCAAGGTGCAGCCCGGAACACTAGTTTAAAATACTGATAAGCATTATGGGAAGTCAACACAGTCTACTCCCCATTTTTTAGTTTTGTTTTTGATTGTGGCACTATGAGTTGTAATTCTTGTTGAATTTGATCAACGGATACAGATTTAAACTATAATTGAACACTAATATATTGCTAAGCATTATGGGAAATCAACACAGCCTCTCCCCGTTTTTTAGTTTTGTTTTTGATTGTGGCAATATGAGTTGTAATTCTTTTTGGTTTTGATCAACAGATACAGATTTAAACTATACTGTACATTGAATTTACATGTATAAATTCAATGCATAGTTTAAATCTGTCCTATTAAGTCCTATTCATCCCGAAAAATCTGCAAACACTTTCGACCAGTTTTAATTCATAAATCATAGAAATAGAAATAGAAACAGCCTTTATTGTCCCACTGATGGGAAACTCAAGAAATCATCATTATGTTCAAAATGAAAAGTTGTGTTAAAACTATCGGTCTTGAAAAAGTGATTACTTTCTTTGCGGGTCTGACAACATTTTGGATTAGAAAGATATTTGGGATTAACCAGGGCACCCAAAGGGGTCAAAGCTAATTGGAGTGGTGACCAACCATGACACAAACCAAACGTGCCTGAGATGATTCCAGGTTAAGAGCCATAGCAAGGAGAAGACGAAGGTTAATCTAAACCAGTCGGAGTTTGAGATGTTGGAGTCAGACTTGTTGACAGCTGGTCACAGCTGGCTTGTATTTGCTCACCCAGGTGATGTCTTGAGCATCCTTACTGGGAAGGCCAGAGTCTAACACCTCCCATTGAGAAAAAGACCACTCCAGCTATTAGATTGTCCCACCATTCAAACATAAAAGCATATGGAACATGAATGGAACTTCTAGTCACTTTGCTGTCACTCTTCTTCTTCATCTTCTTCTCACTAGCTCCACCCCAGTCTTTCAGTTCTCCTTTTTCCACAAACAAATCATCCGTTAGAGGAAAATATCTCTTTCTATTGACAGGGAGAAAAGTCCAACAAGCTACAGGAAGCGCTAGCGTTCAGGGCTGAGGCACGAAGCCTCTTCCCAACCAACTCGCCCACCCAAGCCAAAACCTCTCAACTCTAAAGCCCCCCTTTATTTTTAATGGAGCATTTTTCAGAGCGCTGATTTTTTTGTGTGTGCAGGTAAAGATTAGCGAAGAGCTCTTGGCAACAAAACATTCAATCACATTCAAGTAGGACCCTGCATCAAATGCACCCTCCACCTACTTTAGCAGAGCAGGTCTTTCTTCTCGTCTTCCTTTCTACTCTCTTTTGCTTGGTCCAACTGAATTGCCTTTGAAACAGGCATTCCCCCACCCCCCCACACCTACACACACAGCCTCCCCTTCATCTCGTCAATCCGAGAACGACAGGAAATGAACGCTCTTTGTGGGATTAACAGCGAGAGCTGGTCAGTCCTGTAATTGCTGACAGGGATGGTGGCGGGGTTGAAGAAAAAGTTTGGGTTGTATCCCCCACCACCACCACCTCCCCTCCTTTCGGAGTGTAGTGTGTGTGCTCCTGAACGCTTTGAACTGAAGAACTCTGCTGTAGTGGATTAAAGTGAGAAGAGAGAGATAGACGAGGGAGGAGGTGGGGGTCTTTGAAGTCTGCTGAGAGGTCTAGGAGAAGAAGAAGTGAAGTTGGATGTCGGAAATTCTGCCTGGCAACATCAAAGGGCGTTATCGCCCACTTTCACCTGTTGACACTCAAAGGTGAAGACACTGCAAGCTGCCAGGCTTCACATCGCCTTCTTCATCTCTTTTTCCATCGGCTTTCCGTCTGGATGATATCACAGAGACACTTCAATGCAGATTGTTTTCACGATACATAAGAATCTGAACACAGTCCATTTCTTAATAATCTAGACATGTATTTTTTCCCCACCTGAACTCATGGGTTTGCCTCATGGGATCATAAAAGCATTCGAATAGTTGAAATGTTTGTTGTCTTAAATCTCACAATACTCCCACGCAAAGCTTTGACCGTGGTTCGAATCTCTTGAGGTCACCGAGTGATTACGGATACGTTCACCTTTTGAGTTTTAACACTAATTCAAAGGAGTTTCAACTCATTAATAACTTCAGGGATCCGGCAGAGGGTAGCAGAATGAATTCTTGGCTGTCATTCAATCAGAGTTTACTGTCTGCTGGTGGAAAGTTCAGAACAACAGAAATGCAGGAACTAATAAATGTGTTTGTAGAGATGGGAAAGTATGAAAAGTTATTTCAGTTTGTCAAGCAAAGCTGTTTCGACTATTACATCATAAGAAAGGAAAATGGATTTCAATAAAATGTCAAACTCGATGAGCTACGAAACTAAAACAAACAAAAAGAAAGAAAATGTCATCAAGGCGTATAAAACTACACAGAATTTGGATTTTCCTCCATGTATTTTATGAGTCCGCTCATGTTCTCAAAATCATTCTCCCTTTTGAGCAATGGTTTTTTTTGTTTGTTTGTTTTAACCAGGGCTTAATTCGTAAACCGATTGATGCCAGAACGCAAGTAACGGGCAGGACGGATGAGGGCGGGGGATGTCTGGGGGGTCCTCCTCCAGAAAATTTTTAATAAAGTAGATGCAATCTCCTGCATTTTGGTGTATTTTAACAGGTTGTTAAACATCTATGTTTACCTACACTCCGTAAACACTCCACCTCTGTCAAGCATCCTACCTCCCCCTTACTTGACGGTTCCACACTCAACTCTTCTCTGCTGAATTATCTCTCCTCTGTCTGTTCATGGCAGCTTCCTGTGGGCTCTTACCTGCGTACAACCACCTAGTTAGCTCAGCACTTCCCCCCACCACCCTTTCAGTGGTGGAAATTTTTTTTCAAGTGTAGAGGTGGACATGCTACTTGAAGGGGCAGCTCGTATAATAATAATAATAATAATAATAATAATAATAATAAACTTTATTTGTATAGCACCTTCCTACAATGCCTTGCATTGACCAAGGTGCTTAACAGGGTAAAAAAAATGTATAAACTGGTACAATAAATCAGTGAAAATAGAATAAATGCAACAGCAATAGAAGGAGGCAATGTAAACAAAAAAGCTACATACTAAAATACCAAAAGTAATAAAAGTCACACACTGAAAGCTTTTTTGAACAAGTGGGTCTTCAGTCTGGTTTTGAACAGAGTCAGATCAGAGGTGGCACGCAGCTCAAGGGGGAGGCTGTTCCAGGCTTTTGGGCCGGCAACAGAAAATGACCGGTCTCCCCATTGTTTGTACCTTGAGCGAGGCACCTCCAGCAGGTGTTGACTGGCAGAGCGTAAAGCTCTGCTGGGCTGATGGACTTTCAAAAGTTCTGAGATGTAGAGAGGTGCAAGTCCATTCAGAGCTTTGAAAACAAACAGCAGCAGCTTGAACTGTATCCTGAACTGAACCGGGAGCCAGTGTAGAGAGGACAGGACAGGAGTGATGTGTTCATATTTTCGTGTGTTGGTCAAAAAGCGCGCGGCAGAGTTCTGTACAAGCTGTAAACGGGAGATGGAGGATTGATTAATACCAACATACAAAGCATTACAATAATCAAGTCTGGAGGTCACAAAGGCATGGATGGCCTTCTCCAGATCACCACGGCTGAGAAATGACTTGACTTTGGAGAGCAGACGGAGCTGGAAAAAGCTGGTCTTGACAACAGAACTGATCTGTTTATCAAACTTTAAGTTGGAGTCAAGCTGCACTCCAAGATTTCTGACCACCGGGTTGAAGTGGGGGAGGGGAAAACCAAAACTGGGACTGGGAAGGATGTTGCTGGTGTCACCAGGTGCACTAAATAAAATGCATTCAGTTTTATCTGTGTTTAGGTGGAGGAAGTTTTGAGACAGCCAGTGCTTAATGTCATTTAAGCAGTTGACAATAGTGTTTGAACTGAGGTGAGGGGTTGGGAGTGACTGGCAGATAGATTTGTAAATCGTCTGCATACATGTGAAAAGACAGATTATGACGTGCAATGATTGATCCTAATGGCAGCATGTAAAGAGAAAAGAGGACTGGCCCTAGAATGGATCCCTGTGGTACGCCAGAGGTCAGAGGGGTTGATGAAGAGGAGGACAGATCACCTATCATGACAGAAAAAGTTCTCCCAGTCAGGTAAGATTTGAACCACTCAAGCACAGCTCCCTGGAGGCCAACCTGCTGAGACAAGCGGTTGATTAGTACCTGATGGTCGACGGTGTCAAAAGCTGCTGAGAGGTCTAACATCACCAGCAGAGCAGGGTTTTTTGCATCCAGAGACAGAAGAATGTCATTCTGTACTTTGAGCAGTGCAGATTCAGTGCTGTGACGAGCTCGAAAACCTGACTGAAATTTTTCAAACAGGTTGTTGAGTTCTAGAAAAGATTGAAGTTGAATAAAAACAATCTTTTCTAGGACCTTTGATAGAAATGACAGATGGGAAACTGGCCTGAAATTAGAGAGAGCTGTAGGATCTAGGCCTGGTTTTTTTAGAAGAGGCCTGACCACAGTGTGTTTGAAAGCAGATGGCACATAGCCTGAAGTTAGACAGCTGTTGATAAATGACAAAACACAAGGACCTATTACATCAAAGGACTGTTTGAACATTTTAGAGGGAATGATGTCCAGAGAACAGTTTGTTGGGTTCATTTGCTGAACCACCTTGATGAGGTGGGGCAGTGAGACCAGGTCGAACTGGTCAAAAACAGCAGTGGTTATTAGGGATGGGGCAGATCCGATCCAGTATCGTTATCGGTATCCGATACCAGCATAATTTAAGTATCGGATATCGGATCCAACCTGCCGATATTTCCGATCCAGCTTCAAAGAGCACTTGTGTTCCATCATATTCTGTGACTGCCGTCTTAACATTGTGTGAGTTAAAACCAATGAAGACACTCTTGAGCCTTACAACAGGAAACTCACAAACTTTAACAGTATAGTCTTTATAGTATAGAAAACATTCCAAAATACACATAACTTTATAGTCTCAGCACAAAAATTTCATTATACAGATTCACATACCTGAACAGTATCGGATCGGAAAAGTATCAGTATCGGTAGATACCCAGTTCTTAAGTATCGGTATCGGATCGGAAGTGAGAAATGTGGATCGGTGCATCCCTAGTGGTTATTGCAGACGCACATGACTGGACAATGTTGGATGGACTGACAATGTTCTGCCTGATAGAGTCTATTTTGTTGACAAAATAGCTCTGAAAGTCGTCACAGGTAGACTGAGTGGCAGTTTTCAGAACATTGACAGATGGATTGATGACAGACTGGAGTGTGTTGAATAGTGTACTCGGCCGGTTGGAGCTGGTGGAGATTAAATTGGAGAGGTACTGTGACTTGGCCTGCTTCACAGCATACAGTATTGATAATCACAGAGACAGTCTCTCAGTATTCCCTGGGATACATTAAGCCGGTCCCGCTTCCATTTTCGCTCTGCTTTCCTGCAACGTTGTCGAAGAGCCCGTGTCGTTTCGTTGAGCCATGGTGATGGTCAGTTTTTTGAAGATGCCTGTTTGAGAGGAGCGATGGAGTCCAAGATCGTTGTGCAGGAGTGATGGAAGGAGGTGATTATCATGATCTGCTGTTTAATGTTAGAACCCACGTGCAGAAAAACAGACTGGCTTCCGATTGTAAAATGGATAATGATTTATTAAACAAAAATAATAATGCTGAAGGAACAAAAACACTTACTGAGAGGAGATGAGATGAGCAGATCATACACCGTGGAAAGACAAAGCCCCAGTGCTCAAGAAGTGAACACACAGAGTCTAAATACTAACACAAACGAGACAGTGAGGAGCACCTGGGGTGATTAGAATGAGGATCAGCTGTGAATGATTAAGGCTGAAGGCCTGAGCACAGAGAGAAAGACTGAGGAGTGGGAAATGACAGAGACTGAATGAGATACACAGAAACCAGTAATCACAAAGCCCAGAATAACAGACAGGAAGGGAACACAAAACATACTCAAATTAACATAAAGAAACAGAGACAGAGCCTAAAGAAACAGAGCCTAAAGAAACAGACACAGACAGGGACAGAGCCTGACAGTGATGAAGTCCTTAGGATGTAGAGATGGGTCCAGGCTAACAGCAGAGCATAAGTCAGTGCTCTTAAAGGCGTCAGTGAACTGACTTTGGGAGGATGGGGTGATGGAGCGGCAGAGATGTGCTGGGAGAACAGCTTTCGGTGAAGGAGGGATGGAAAATTCAAATAAGATGGGAAAGTGGTCCGAAATACAGGTGTCCAGGATCTCTACTGCAGATATATGAAGGCCGTGGGAGATAATTAAGTCGAGTGTGTGACCTTGACTGTGCGTGGCCCCTGAGATAGATTGTGACAGGTTAAAAGAGTCCAGAAGGTCCTGAAACTCACATCCAAGTTGATTACTTGGGCAGCAGATGTGTGCGTTGAAATCTCCACAGAAAAGCAGCGAGTCAAATTTTGGTAGCAGTTCAGCCAGTAGTTCTGAAAACTCACTGAGAAAGTCTTTATTGTATTGTGGAGGCCGATAAATGAGACCACACAGCAGAGGTTTAGCAGATTCCAGCACAAAAAGCATGATTTCAAAGCTGTTGTAGTTTTTCTGAGGCAGCAAGTGGTACTTGAATGTATCACTGAAGACTGTAGCCAGCCTTCCCCCTCTTCCAGCCCCGCGCGGGGCATTCAGGTAGGAGTGGCCAGGTGGGAGGAGTTCAGAGAAGCAACTGTTGTCCCGTGGTTTTTGCCAAGTTTCAGTAATTAGAAACAGATCCAGACGATGAGTGGAGATCAAATCACTTAATATAAAAATTTTATTTGTGATCGATCTGGCGTTAAGCAGTGCTACACGGGTTGGAACGCAGCCAGTTACGTCACTCTCAGCTCGAGCGAGCGGGCGGAGGTTCTGTTTAACGCAGCCTCGCTTCTTTACCCTCACGGGGGGACAAAATGGATACTGATCGCTGACGTCATGATTGACAGCAACAAGGCATCTGTGGCGACGAGCGAAGGAACGACGGACGTCAAAGACGCTGAATTCAGGAGGTAAGTCAGCCGTCGCCGTGTTGTGAGACGAGAGATACTTTTTAAATCTCACTAGGACGCCTGCTCTCGTTCCGCGTCTTCTGCGTCGCTTGTTGCGTGGCAACGTGCTCGCGTTGCGTTGTAGGTAAGCTGGAACAGACGCCAGGAAAGGTGGAGTGGAGGAGGCTTAAAATGTCCATATTTGCCAGTAGTCGGTGTGTTGATCAGCGAGTCTTGGAGACTTAGAAGAGTTGAGCGATCATAGACCAGAAGCGAGGATGCATCGTCGATGAAAAAAAGGCAGAACACGAACAGCAGTAAAAAGTTCAGGAGATGAGTTAGATAGCGTGCCGTAACAAGAGGCGCCATCTTGAATAGCTCGTATGTGATATTAAGAAGTCATAAGTGGCTGTTGTGTTTAAAATGAGTGTTTATGCAATTATTTTCAGTTTATGTATACAATATAAGTTTTATTTGTTCAAGGCAGTCATATTTGTTTATAACTTTATTAGAAAGCCTGAGAGTTAAGGGATCCTAGCAAACACTTACCGGAACGCACCCTGTCAAAATAAGAGAGTTCCCAGATCCTGTTAGGATCTGGCTAAAATTAAGCCCTGCTTTTTACCTTAAACACTGACTGTTTTTCTTAAATATCAACTCTTTCCCTGGACACTAACCCTTTACTACCACCCCTCCCTAGCATTAACCCGTTTCCACTAAACACTGACTTTTCCATCTTAAACAGTTCTTCCAGTAAACATCAACCTTTGTATTTTCTAGGCTTTATATTTTTCTATTTCTATGATTTCTGGGTGGTTGTGGCAGAGTGGTTAGAGCAGTCGTCCTCCAATACAAGAGTTGGGGGTTCAATTCCACCAGCAGTCACATGCCAAAGTGATCATGGGCAAGACATTGAACCCCTCATTGCCTCTGATGTGTCCCATCAGTGTATGAATGTGATCACTGAGTTTCTTTGTATAAAACTAGTAGAGTGCTGTATGAATGGGTAAATGAGGACACAGATTGAGCTTTGAGTATCTTGATAAGATAGAAAGGTACTATATAAACAGTAGTGGAGAAAATACTCAAACACTGTACTTATGTAAAAGTACAAATAAACAGACAAAAATATACTCTAGTAAAAGTAGAAGTACCATATTAATATTTTTACTTAAGTAAAAGTAAATAAGTACTTGCTTTTAAAAATACTTAAAGTATTAAAGTAAAAGTAATTGCTGAATGTATTACCTAATGCAATGGCCTACAATACCATTAAGTGTGTGTACTGTATGTAAATTTTCTGCATTACATAAATAGTGTTGAGTCATTTTAATGAACAATGCTGCAGATAATACAGTACTGTACATGTTTTTATTGTGTTTGCTCTGTGACACAGTTCACACTTGGACTTGTGATTCTGTGCATCAGAATTTCTGACATGCAGCAGAGTAAAATGTCATTAAGCAAAATAAGAATAATAAGGATGATTTTACCTTTGAAAGTTTTTATTTAACACAAAATAAAACCAATGTGTCATTTTAATTGCAGTAAACACACAGAAGTAAAAGTTTTCTGTTTAAAAAAAGGAGAATTAGACACATCATGCACTGAACATTTCAACTCCAGTTTGTCATCAACTCTAGTTAAAATGCTGTCTAGTCAACCTTGTAATGGATCAACAATGAACAATATTTTAACTTCCTGACACCATTTTCAAAACTTGGACCAGAGTGTGTCGAGACATTTAGAGACATCTCTTGTCTCCTAACACCCCATGAACTGACACATTTTAATATTGCAGCAAGAATTTCTTGTTTCTTGACAAATTGAAAAAACTGCAACGTGAAAGTAGCTTGTAACTCAACACATTATAAAAATGTAGTGTAGTAGAAAGTACAGATACTTCATGTAAAATGTAGTGAAGTAAAAGTAAAAGTACCCACATTTAATTCTACTTAAGTAAAGTACAGATACATGAAAAATGTACTTAAGTACAGTAACAAAGTACTTGTACTTAGTTACATCCCACCACTGTATATAAATACAGTCCATTTACCATTTTCCCAAAAAATGACCCTTTTTCTTCTATGACATAAACCTCAATATTTTGGTTTTGCTTTGGAAATACAATTTACTTCTTTCAACAATGACTTTTTTCTAAATGAAAAGAATGAAAGAAAATATAGAAAACTTTTATTTTAATGTAGGTGACCGTGTGGATTTTAAAACATTCTTTGTTTAGTAGTATCAGCCATCCGACCATGGCGCCTTTCCAGGTCTTTTGTTCTTAGGTGAAGAGGAAACTTACACAAACTCAATAAAATCCAGGGGTAACATTTTTTTTACCTTTTAATGTAGGTAAGGCAAGAGAAATTACAAGCTCAGCGCTGAGGCATCCATCCGACCCATCGTAACACGGAAGCAGAAGCAGCTCTACCAGTTGTGCCAACGTGCTGCCCACTGATACAATGATAGTATCTGCCCGCCCCGGATGTGAAGGCGGAGCATGTTCTCCCCGTGCATGCATGGGTTTCCTCCGGGTACTCCGGCTTCCTCCCACAGACCAAAAAACATGCATATTAGGCTGATTGGTGACTCTAAATTGACCCTAGGTGTGAGTGTGAGAGTGGATGGTTGTTTGGTGTGAGTGAGACAGGTCCCTCTTGTAAATGAGTCCCCGTGACTCAACGAGGCTAGCCTGTATAAATAAAGGTTGAATGAATGAATGAATGAATCAGTGGAGTGAATATGTGTGACCTCATTGGTTTTATCCGTTTCTGATGGTGGATAATAGGGTTATGTTCAAATCTAAGTGTTGGAATCAAGCAAACAAAAACGATGAAGTTATGAGTCAGAGTAGACCAGACAGGATCTCCAGCAAGACTAAACTTCTAACTATTGTGGTTGAGGTTTCTCATGGCGTAACAAATTAGCGATACCGTTACCATTTGTGGGAATTAAATTAAGAGTGTTCTTCAATTTACGGTTCTGTCCAAGTTCATTTTTGAAAAATACAAACATTTACCAGATGAGTTGTGACCCCCGATGCATTTATGCTTCTCAAAAATTAAACTTAGTAGTTAGTTATTAGTCTGCTATTTGTTAACATGCACCGGTATTTATTTGGAGCTTTAAACATTTATAAATCAGCTTTAGATCAGTGACAATTCCTCAGTGACCACAAAAACAGTATTAATTTAAGCCAAATTAAGTCTTTAATGCTTCTTAAGGATCTTGACGAAGGAAAACCACATCCATATTTGATGTGCATTAAGAGTTTCTCATAATTATTCCCCCTGCAGAGTTGCACATTAAAAATGTGCATCCATGATTTTTGTTTACACGTTTCCATGGCAACATCCGAAGTCAGCATATGCTTTTGTCGCTCTGTGATCAAGACTCATTTTTCATTTTGGACTTTATTATTGTGTTTGAATGTGTGTCAGATGTTTAGTGATGTTTTCTTATATGATTTTTATCTTTGTAAAGGAATAACATGTTGTAAGTCACATGATCACTTGACCTGGAAGCTGGATCAAATGCATTAAAGAGATTCAGCATTAACTAAGATTTAAGATCCATCCATCCATCTTCTTCCGCTTATCCGGGGTCGGGTCGCGGGGGTAGCAGCCTAAGTAGGGAGGCCCAGACTTCCCTCTCCCCAGCCACTTGGAGCAGCTCCTCCGGGGGAATCCCAAGGCGTTCCCAGGCCAGCCGAGAAACATAGTCCCTCCAGCGCGTCCTGGGTCTTCCTCTGGGTCTCCTCCCGGTGGGACGTGCCCGGAACACCTCACCAGGGAGGCGTCCAGGAGGCATCCTAACCAGATGCCCGAGCCACCTCAACTGGCTCCTCTCGATGTGGAGAAGCAGCGGCTCTACTCCGAGTCCCTCCCGGATGACTGAGCTTCTCACCCTATCTCTAAGGGAGAGTCCAGCCACCCTGCGGAGAAAACTCATTTCAGCCGCTTGTATCCGAGATCTTGTTCTTTCGGTCATAACCCAAAGCTCATGACCATAGATGAGGGTGGGAACGTAGATCGATCGGTAAATTGAGAGCTTTGCCTTTTGACTCAGCTCTCTCTTCACCACGACAGACCGGTACAGCGCCCGCTTCACTGCGGACGCTGCACCTATCCGCCTATCGATCTCACGCTCCAGTTTTCCCTCATTCGTGAACAAGATCCCGAGATACTTAAACTCCTCCACTTGGGGCAGGACCTCCTCCCCGACCCGGAGAGGGCATGCTACCCTTTTCCGGCTCAAGACCATGGCCTCGGATTTGGAGGAACTGATCCTCATCCCGGCCGCATCACACTCGGCTGCAAACCGCTCCAGTGAAAGTTGTAAATCACGAACTGATGAAGCCAGTAGGACCACATCATCTGCAAAAAACAGAGAAGCGATTCTAAGGTCACCAAAACGGATCCTCTCAACACCTTGGCTGCGCCTAGAAATTCTGTCCATAAAAGTTATGAACAGAATCGGTGACAAAGGGCAACCTTGGCGGAGTCCAACTCTCACCGGAAACGAGCCTGACTTACTGCCGGCAATGCGGACCAAGCTCTGACACCGGTCGTACAGGGACCTAACAGCCCTTATCAAAGGGCCTGGTACCCCATACTCCCGGAGTACCCCCCACAGAACCCCCCGAGGGACGCGGTCGAATGCCTTCTCCAAGTCCACAAAGCACATGTAAACTGGTTGGGCAAACTCCCACGCACCCTCCAGGACCCTGCTGAGGGTGTAGAGCTGGTCCAGTGTTCCACGACCAGGACGAAAACCACACTGCTCCTCCTGAATCCGAGGTTCGACTATCCGACGGACCCTCCTCTCCAGAACCCCTGAATAGACCTTACCAGGGAGGCTTAAGAGTGTGATCCCCCTATAGTTGGAACACACCCTACGGTCCCCCTTTTTGAATAGGGGAACCACCACCCCAGTCTGCCAATCCAAGGGAACTGCCCCCGATGTCCACGCGATATTGCAGAGTCGCGTAAGCCAACACAACCCTACAACATCCAGAGCCCTAAGGAACTCCGGGCGAATCTCATCCACCCCCGGAGCCTTGCCACCGCGGAGCTTTTTAACCACCTCGGCGACCTCAGCACCAGAGATCGGAGAACCCGACCCAAAGTCCCCAGGCTCCGCTTCCTCAGTGGAAGACGTGCCAGTAGGATTGAGGAGGTCTTCGAAGTATTCCGCCCACCGACTCACAACATCCCGAGTTGAGGTCAGCAGCACGCCACCCCCACCATAAATGGTGTTGGTCGCGTACCTCTTTCCCCCCCTGAGACGCCGGATGGTGGACCAGAATCGCCTCGAAGCCGTACGGAAGTCATTCTCCATGGCCTCTCCGAACTCCTCCCACGCCCGAGTTTTTGCCTCAGCAACCACCCGAGCCGCATGCCGCTTGGACTGCCGGTACCTATCAGCTGCTTCCGGGGTCCCACAAGCCAAAAAGGCCCAATAGGACTCCTTCTTCAGCCTGACAGCATCCCTCACTGCCGGTGTCCACCACCGGGTTCGAGGGTTGCCACCACGACAGGCACCAACAACCTTGCGGCCACAGCTCCGATAAGCTGCCTCGACAATAGAGGCGCGGAACACGGCCCACTCGGACTCCATGTCCCCCGCCTCCCTCGGAACGTGTTCAAAGCTCTCCCGGAGGTGGGAGTTAAAGCTCCGTCTTACGGGAGACTCTGCCAGACGTTCCCAGCAGACCCTCACAATACGTTTGGGTCTGCCAGGTCTGACCGGCATCCTCCCCCACCATCGGAGCCAACTCACCACCAGGTAGTGGTCAGTTGACAGCTCCGCCCCTCTCTTCACCCGAGTGTCCAAGACATGCGGCCGCAGATCAGATGAGACGACAACAAAGTCGATCATCGAACTGCGACCTAGGGTGTCCTGGTGCCAAGAGCACATATGGACACCCTTATGCTTAAACATGGTGTTCGTTATGGACAATCCATGACGAGCACAGAAGTCCAATAACAGAACACCACTCTGGTTCAGATCAGGGGGGCCGTTCCTCCCAACCACACCCCTCCAGGTCTCACTGTCATTGCCCACGTGAGCGTTGAAGTCCCCCAGTAGAACAAGGGAGTCCCCAGGAGGCGCACTCTCCAATACCCCCTCCAAGGACTCCAAAAAGGGTGGGTAGTCTGAGCTGCCGTTTGGTGCATAGGCACAAACAACAGTCAGAGCCCGTCCCCCCACACGTAGGCGAAGGGAGGCTACCCTCTCGTTCACCGGGGTGAACCCCAACGTACAGGCACCAAGATGGGGGGCAACCAGTATGCCCACTCCTGCTCGGCGCCTCTCACCAGGGGCAACTCCAGAGTGGAAGAGTGTCCAACCCCTCTCAAGGAAACTGGTTCCAGAGCCAGAGCCATGCGTTGAGGTGAGTCCGACTATTTCTAGTCGGAAACTCTCAACCTCACACACTAGCTCAGGCTCCTTCCCCACCAGAGAGGTGACATTCCATGTCCCAATGGCCAGCTTCTGTAGCCGAGGATCAGACCGCCAGGGTCCCCGCCCTCGGCCACCACCCATCTCACATTGCACCCGACCCCTTTGGCCCCTCCCACAGGTGGTGAGCCCATGGGAAGGGGGACCCANCACTCTGGTTCAGATCAGGGGGGCCGTTCCTCCCAACCACACCCCTCCAGGTCTCACTGTCATTGCCCACGTGAGCGTTGAAGTCCCCCAGTAGAACAAGGGAGTCCCCAGGAGGCGCACTCTCCAATACCCCCTCCAAGGACTCCAAAAAGGGTGGGTAGTCTGAGCTGCCGTTTGGTGCATAGGCACAAACAACAGTCAGAGCCCGTCCCCCCACACGTAGGCGAAGGGAGGCTACCCTCTCGTTCACCGGGGTGAACCCCAACGTACAGGCACCAAGATGGGGGGCAACCAGTATGCCCACTCCTGCTCGGCGCCTCTCACCAGGGACAACTCCAGAGTGGAAGAGTGTCCAACCCCTCTCAAGGAAACTGGTTCCAGAGCCAGAGCCATGTGTTGAGGTAAGTCCGACTATTTCTAGTCGGAACTTCTCAACCTCACACACTAGCTCAGGCTCCTTCCCCACCAGAGAGGTGACATTCCATGTCCCAATGGCCAGCTTCTGTAGCCGAGGATCAGACCGCCAGGGTCCCCGCCCTCGGCCACCACCCATCTCACATTGCACCCGACCCTTTGGCCCCTCCCACAGGTGGTGAGCCCATGGGAAGGGGGACCCACGTCTCCTCTTCGGGCTGTGCCCGGCCGGGCTCCATGGGTAAAAGCCCGGCCACCAGGCGCTCGCCAGCGTGCCCCACCTCCGGGCCTGGCTCCAGAGTGGGGCCCCGGTGGCCCGCGTCCGGGTGAGGGAAAACTTAGTCCATTTATTTCACTCATCATAAGGGGTTTTTGGGCTGCACTTTGGGCTGCACTTTGTCTGGTCCCTCACCAGATTTAAGATAATAATGAAAATTTAAGATTAGTAGGTCCCTTATTTAAATGAGTCCCCGTACCTCAGTGAGGCTAGCCTGTATAAATAAAGGTTGAATGAAAACATTTATAAATGGCAAGGGGGCCGGTGGACAAAGATGTTTGTTTCGTTTGTGCAACTTGTCTACCAATAACAAATGTTTAACACTCTTTTCATTTTACCAGTGTTTTCATCTGTGACTCACCCTCATAGAATTGCTATTAAAAAAATCCCGTTTTTTCCAATAATGGGATGGAAATCCAGCCCTTTTTCATTCAACCTTTATTTATACAGGTCAATCACATTGAGCCACGGGGACTATCCTTGGTGTCTGATAAACTCAACGCATGGTGAATTAGACACAGATGGCTAAAACATTGCCATAAAAGTTTGTACTTTGTGGTCACAATCTAAAATTCTATATATTTTACATAAAACTCCACAATACTGTCATGTTAGTGCCCCTTCATGCCCTGATCTGCTTCTCTGCCACGCCTAGTCTGCACTCTCAGCTCATTGGCCCTGATTCACCACACATGTTCTGATCCATATTTAAGGTAGGGCTGGACGATATGGCCAAAATTTTTATCACGATATAGTTCTTAATTTCGGTCGATAACGATATAATTCGATATCGATATAAACAATATAAAAGCCTAAAAAAAACTATAAACTATACAAATAAATTAATGTTCTCCTTGTATTTGTATTTAGCCTCCAAAAAGATGGAAATCACCATCAAATAAACATAAACTTCTCAACCCAATAATTCTCAGTCGGGTCATCTGGACACTTTCTTTTTTATAGAAACGTTTCACCCTCCATCCTCCATCCAATTTCTATAAAAAGAAACTGTCCAGATGACCCGACTGAAAATTATTGGATTTGGTACGTGGATTATTGAGCATGAACTTTCTTGCCATAAAATTCTCAACTGTGTCAATATTAATAGTTTTAACTTTAAACATCTTTAAAATTTACAGCATTGAAATTCATAGTTAATTAAATAAAACTTTTGGGTGTTATTTATAAGAAGCTGACATAGAAATCTCATGGAAATTACTTAAGAATAAAAATAACAAAATCAATTGCATTACTGTATAAAGTAAAATAGTTTTTGAATGACAAAGTTTTGAATATATTGAATAATGTAATGATTGTTCCATATTTAATCTGTTGTATTGAAGTTTGGGGAAAAGCATGTAAAACTATTACAAACCCTGTTTTTTTTTTGTTTTGTTTTTAAAGAGCTATAAGAATTATTAGTAGGAAGTGCTATGGTCACCCAACAAATATTTCATCAGTTTAAATTATTAAAATTTTATGATTTGGTTGAACATAGTATTTTACAAGTCATGTATAAAACTGAAAAAAATTACCCCCCAAATATTCAATTAAAATTTGTTTAAAGTTATTAAACCCTGAAGGGAATGTAAATGTTTGTAAAACCTCCATTTAGGACTAGTTTGAAGGAGCTGAGTTGTAAATCAGGAAACAGGATTGTGTTGACTTGATATCACCATAAACATTTCTAAAACTATTTATATGTTTTAAAATATGATTAAATCAAAGTTGTTGGGAAGGTGTGGTGCAGGTGAAGTGAAGGTTGTTGTTTGTTTGTAGTTATTTTGTATTTTTTAAACAAGGGGCAGATATTAAAACACTATTTTCGTCTTTCTGCACATTTTCATTCAGTGTTTTTTTTTTCTTCTGATGAATTTGTTTTATTTTGAATTTAAAAAACATGCAGCGCTGCTGGGGCTGTTTGTTTACGTCGTAGTTTCAGGGAAACGTTGGCTCAAACTTTATTGTTCTTCATCTTCTGACTCTCATCATATTCTATCGAGTGGAAACTCTTCAGATTAAACAAGTAGATGTTTCCACAGCTAGTTAGAACGACTCCGTCACGTTTTGCAAAATAAAGAAACCGAGTAGGACTCGCTGCAGATGAGACCTGCAGTTTAACAAAACCGAACTACGTCCACACCTACGAATTAGTCTTTCCTCTCATCAGTGATGTCGTCTCTTTCTCTTCGCTTGTGAAACTTTGTTCAGTCACATTCTGACGGTCATGAGCACTCGTTTGACTCGTTTTGAAGCGAAAACTTAACGCGCTTTGGAGACTAGCTTAGCTTTTAGCCTGCTACCGCTAACGCCTGCTGCTGGAGTGAGCGCTGCGTAACAACGACGTCACCACGCACGTTTTGTGTCACAGCTTTTTCTGTCCGGGCGCGTTGTTGAAGCAGCCGCTTCAACCCGAACAGAAAGAGAAAAACGTCAGTGAAACGTTGTAAAATCCTATCGAAATATCGAAAATATGCTTAAACTTCATATCATCGTTATTGAATAAAAGTATATCGCGATATTTATCGTTATTGAATTATCGTCCAGCACTAATTTAAGGACTCCTCTCACCACTCTTCTCTGCCAGATTATCAAACCCCTCATGGTAGTAATGTCCAGCATTCTTGTCACAGCCTTGTTTGATCTTCTCGTCTTGACCTCAGGCTTGTCTCTTGGAAACCCTGATCTGTCTGCTCCCTGTCCTCTTCTTTTGCCTTTCTGACCTCGTTACCAACTACTCCTGGATAGATGACTACGACTCATGGATTATCATATGGATTTGGATCTGGATCTCTTACCTCCTGTGTATGACCCTCACCACTACACCTGGACCTTGTTCTTCTTGGATTACCCCACTAACTACGTTCTCAGCTGTGCCCTGCAGATTTGCTTTGCCAAGTGATGGTGGCATCATCTTGCCCAACTCCTTCAGGTGGCCCCCATCTCTCCTGTTTGAGATTGGTCCCACCACTGGATTCTGATGTCAGCAGCTGCATTTCAATAACCTTTTTAGCCATTCTTGTTGTCCAGCATCGTGCACGAAACCTAAAACCCAATTGTTTGTCAATGTAACATTTATGGGCTATGCAACTAACTGCGGCTACAAGAGCAGCATCAGAAGATGGTTCTTTTAAGGAGCCTGAGGTGTGAATGAGGACAGGAGACAATGGTTTTAGTTTAGGTGAATGTATTAGTGATTTAAAAGCAGAAAAAAACAACAGACAATTACAAATGCACAGTGAGACACAAATGTCCTCTGAATGAATAAAGTTCCAAGTTTATAAAGTTCTGGTCCTTTTCCTAGCTCGCCATCCTTAGATCCAAAGAGGATCTGATCCATCAAGGAAGAGAAAACAATGGAGAAAAAAACCCGACCTGAAAGGCCAGAAAACCCATTAAGTATTTTATCAAAACCAATCAGGTACAAAGCATATAAAAAATTAAATATTAAATGCAAATGCAATTATTAAATTCCTAATGATTAAACTAATCAACCATTCCAAACATTTCAATCAGGTAAAGTTAACCATAATTTAAATAAAGTAAAAACAAAAGAACATCAATCATTTTT
>JBBPBX010001342.1:79507-93924 GCA_038048925.1 Garcialebias charrua
ACAGACACACTCATTCAGACCCACCCTCATCCTCACCCTCAGTCACAGAAAGACAAACAATAACGACACGCTCCATTCATAATCCCGATGCACACTCTATACCCCCTAGGTCCAAGACATGTACCTGCTCCCTACATGGGGCAGCCCACATCCAAACCCAGGAGGTAGACCCATTCATTCTGGGGTGGAGAGCAGCAGACGTCCAAGATCCGGCCCACCCCGCGCCCTGCCGACAGGACAGGACAGGACACCCGAGCCCAAGCAGCCCCAGAGGGAGCGCACTGCCAGCCCCGCCCACGGCGAACCCACAGGCCCCGAACCCCCCCACACCCCAGCACAACCCCTGACGGCCCACCCCCAGAATGTCCGCAAGGCAACCAGGGGGGCAAGAGAAAAATAAATAAATAATATATAAATAAATACATAATAAATAAAATTGAAATTAACAAATCAAGACCCCGACACACACACCCCCGTCCCCAAATGTACTGTTGGTGAGTGTTGTTGTAAAGTGTATTTAAAAAGGAAAGAGAAGGAGCAAAGGCTGGCATTATACCAGTTTCCCCTCCACTCCAACTCTAACCCAGGCCCTAATTGTCTAAATGCATAATGTTGAGTGAGCATAGGCATGGGGGCGAGATTGATGTCATCCCGCCACCCATAGCCATAGTGCTCACTCCTTCCCTATATGTGACTTTTATGAAGATGTTTATGAATGAATGTCTAAAGTGTATATAAAATTGAGTCCCAGGTGCTCTTAACAACAGAGATGTAAAACCATTGCAGCACACCCGAGACCCAAATTCCCTACATGTATTAATTTAAGATGAAGAGGGCGGAGGTGCGTGTTGAGGGATGGGGAGAAAAATAACTGCAGGAACAGTGCTCCCACAGCGAGTCAGCTCCCCCGCTGACCCTGCTTACCCCCCAGCTCGCCAAGGTCCACCCAAGGAGCGAGGTAAAGGAAACACCTCTCCGACCGCCAGGACATTGAGCCAAGACCAGAGAGGGACACGGCCCCGAGGGCCGCCAACAGCAGAACCAACAGCCCACACCCGCCAGGGCCGCCACGACCCCTGCGAACCGCAGTCAGCCCGCCGTCCAAGAGGACACAAAATCCCACATGGACGACACGGCCAAGAGCGCCCGCCCAACCGTCGACAGAGCCAGGAAGCACCAAGAACAGGCCCCAACCGGGGCCCGCACACCGGCCAAGTATAGTCCAAGACCATCATCCAGGACATCCACCTAATCCCCACCCCAGAAGAAATACTATACCCACCCTTCATATTAACAACTTTCAGAACACATAACACATTAGACACCCAGGCTGGGTTTGCCCGCCCCCATTGGCCACCAGTCACGCCCCCAGACACCCACCCCCCAGCATATGAACCCCAACCCACCAGCGAGCCGAGAGCCCCCGGCCAGAGCTGGGCACCAGAGCGCCAGCCAGCCCATAGCCCGGCGACCCGCCCGCCAGAGCCCAAGACCCCCGACCCCCACCAGGCCCAAGCCCGGGGACGACGCGCCCCCAGAGTCCCAAGCCCCCGGCACCCACCCCGAAACCACCCCAGCACAGCCGGGTCACCGACCGGCGACCCATGACCGCCGCCACCGACCACCCGAGGGCCCGCATGCCGCCCCCAGTAGATGTCCCCCAGAACCCCCCCCGGTCCTCCCCAGGTCGAAGACAAGGTCCTCCCCGCCCAAGCAGCCCTAACCCCCCGGCGCCCCAAACCCCAACCTCCCCCCCCTCCAGTCCCAATGCCCCACAAGGCCACATCCCAGACCCCCCACCCTCACTACGTAACGGAGCCGATCAAAGAATGCCAAATAGGTTGATCCAATGTGTCGGCAGATGCTGTTTCAAGACTAATATGATCTAACAGAAGATTTTTATACTGATTAACGCTAAGATTATTTTTATTTTTCCAATTTACGAGTATGGTTTTCTTTGCGATGCATAAGGCAGTGAAAAGCATATAGGATGTATTTTTTTCTAGTATAACATCTTCAAAGATACCCAATAAGCAAACAGATGGAGAGAGTGGGATATTAATTTTCAAACATTTAGACAAGTCTTCACATACCTGTACCCAGAACCTCTGAACGGATGGACAGAACCAGAGCGCGTGAATATAATCATCAGGTGTATTACTTATGCACTGTGAGCACTTGTTAGATGGTATAAAGCCCATCTTAAACATTCGCTCCCCTGTATAATGTACTCTATAGAGAACCTTATATTGTATTAATTGTAAATTGGAGAGTCTAGTCAATTTAAAAGTATTTGAACATACTTGAGACCAAATTTTTTGTTCAAAGTTGATTGATAAATCTGACTCCCATTTTTCAACAGGTAGTGCTATCGAGTCATCGATCCTAGACAATTTTTTGTATATTTTAGATAATAATTTCGGTGGTTGAAAATTAATAAACTCTAACACACATGTTGGGGTTTCCAACAATGTTTTATTAAGCTTAAATTTCTTTTTTACAATTGACTTAATTTGTTGGTATTGTAGGAAATATTTATTATCAATGTCATATTGTATTATTAATTTATTAAATGGAATAAAGTCTATACCCTCAAATATGTGTTCCAGACATTCAATACCTTTCATTCTCCAACCTGGGAAATTTAACATATTATTTTCTTGTTGAATGTCAGGATTGTTCCAGAGAGGTGTATGTCTACATGGGAGTAGTGAAGACTTTGTCATTTTCAGATACTCCCACCATGCTGTCAGAGATGAGCTAATATTGATGCTCTTAAAGCAGACATGTCTTTTTAAATCTGTACTGATAAATGGTAGATCTGAAATCCTAATATTATTACATAAAGTTTGTTCTATATCCATCCAAGTTTCATCTAGTGCATTCGGTTTTAACCACTTTGATATATATTGTAATCTGTTTGCTAAATAGTAGTAATAAAAGTTTGGAAGTTCTAATCCTCCGGTATCTTTAGATTTTTGTAATGTTTTTAAACTAATACGCGGAGTTTTATTGTTCCAAAGGAATTTAGATATAGAAGAGTCCAGGGACTTAAACCATTCATTTGAAGGTTTATTTGGAATCATTGAGAATAAATAATTTATTCTCGGCAGCACCATCATTTTTACTGAGGCAACTCTTCCCATAAGTGATATGGGTAGAGATCTCCATCTAGTAAGATCGTCTTCAATTTTCTTTAATAGTGGGATATGATTTAATTTTATTAAATCCTCCAATTTAGGAGAGATATTAACACCTAAATATTTAATATTACCTGATTGTAGTCTTTCATTAAGAGAATTATTAAACACACAATTTATCGGAAGCACTGTAGATTTTGTCCAGTTTATAGAATAATCAGAAACTTTTGAAAATGAGTTTATTAACTTGATAACATTGGATATTGAGTTTCCTGAGTTCTCAAGAAAAAGCAAAACATCGTCAGCATAAAGACTCATTTTATGTTCTATGTTTCTACCCTTTATGCCTTTAATATCAACACTTTGCCTTATTGCTGCTGCTAACGGTTCAATAAAAATAGCAAATAATGCTGGTGAAAGTGGACAACCTTGCCTGGTGCCCCTCTGTAAACAGAAGCTTGAAGATAATTGATTATTTGTCCTGACACACGCTGTTGGTGAACTATATAATATTTTTAACCAGTTAATGAAGTAATCCCCAAATCCAAATTTATTTAAGGTAGCAAATAAGAAATTCCAATTTACTCTATCGAATGCTTTTTCAGCATCTAAAGAAAAAATAGCTGTTTCAATATTTTTAAAATACGAATACTCTATTACATTATATAATCTTCGTGTATTTGTGTCTGAGTGTCTTCCTTTTATGAATCCGGTTTGGTCTGGATGTATAATAACAGGAGTTATCTTCTCTAGTCTTTTAGATAAGACTTTACAAATTATTTTAACATCAACATTAATGAGAGAGATTGGACGATAACTCGTAGGTAATACTGGGTCTTTGCCTGGCTTTAATAAGAGACTAATGTTGGCTGAATTCATATGTGTTGGTAGCCTGCCATTTTCTTCTGACTCAAGTAGCACTCTATAAAATATTGGTTCCAGTATATCCCAGAACTTTTTATAGTATTCTACTGGATATCCATCAGGACCTGGCGATTTCTTATTAGGCATGCTTTTAATTGCTTCATGGAGCTCATCTGAAGTTAATGGTGAGTCTAGTTTTGATGACAATCATTTTTCAACTAATCAATCATTGAAATTGAAAAGTTGAATCAAAGTGCACTTTCAAAATATTAATCAAGAAAACAAAATAAATTGTCAATAAATATACTGCGCAGTATCAACTTAAATGTACATTCCATTTTGATCATGTCCATACTAAAGTGTCAGAGCTCACACAAAATCAGAAATTGATTACCTTCTGGAAGAGAGTGGAGCATACTAAACCATAATCAGCTGTTGCAATCCTGGTGATGATCCAGGTAACAAACACCAACAATTCTAATAAAACAATGCTCCAATAAGCAATCAAGCAGACATTTCATGCTAAAACAATAGTGCTTTCAGATGACAAACTCACCAATTAATCAAATCAGTGGATGCAAAGATTTGTATGACTTTGCCATGAAGACTCCAAACAGCCAGCCGCAATCACAGTGAACAGGTGAGGTAGTTCAACAGTGCACTGGAGGAGGCGGGGCTTTAAATAAGTTGGCAGAGTTTTGGGCAACACAGGAAGTGGGCCCGCCAAAATGAAATACTTGACTAATTGAGGGTTACATCAAGTACATCAAGTTTATACGAGTCATCGCCAAACTCTAGCTTAAATCTCAAGTTTATTTGGACTGGATACTTTATTTTTATTTTTTTTGGAAAATGTATTAATTTCATTTAAAAACATGACAATTATACATACAATACAATCAAAAAATGTAAATAAAATAAAATGAAAGGTGGCAGAAGAAGAACTAGTCTTACCAAAACTGCCCCTTTTTACTCAATTCTAATGTAAATCAAATTACAGGGAGTCCCCGACTTACGAACGAGTTCCGGACCTAAGAACCGTTCGTAGGTCGATTTGCCGTATCTCGTAACCCCAAACACGTGTCGTTCGTAAGTCCGGATTTTCGTTCGTAAGTCAGAAATTGTATGCTAGCGCTACTACGTACACCCGTTTTTCAACACAAACGTACATAAATATGCACAGAACTTTGTTTACGAACGTTTACAAACGGTTAGCTAGCACACTTTCATCTAAAAACACATACCAGTGCTGTATTTAATGTACAACTGCTGTATTAAATGTACAATTGTACTGTTCGTAGGTCCGTTCATAAGTCAGAGTTGCCGTATGTCGAGGGCGCCGTAACTCGAGGACTCCCTGTATACATAAAAAATGTAATTCACAAAGACAATAACAATCTAGCTAAATTAAAACATAAAAACTCAAACATCTTGATCTAATCAGACAACAAATTAAGTAGATATATATTAACGATTTCCATATTCTTCCAAGAAACTCGTCTTTATCAGTCTCTTAAATGTATACAGTGATCTGGCATTTTTAACTGTATCTTCCAAACCATTCCACAATCCTATTCCCTGAATTATTGTGGATCGTTCCTTCAAACTAGTACTAAAATAAGGCTTCACAAACATCTCAATTCCTTTAAGAAAATATACACTCTCTCTTTTAACAAAATTTGTTTGAATATTGACAGGCAACATGCCTTTATGTGCCTTATACATAAGCAACAAAATGTTATAATTAACCAAATCATAGAACTTCAAAATTTTCAGTTGATAAAATAAAGTAGTCGACGGATATCTATAGTTTTTTTTTTCATAATAATTCGTACAGCTCTTTTCTATAAAATGAACAAAGGATTAGTCATAGTTTTACATGCTTTACCCCAGACTTCAATACAGTAAACCAAATAAGGAACAACTATTGCATTATACAACATAAACATTGCTTTATCAGTGAATAACTATCTTACTTTATACAGAACTGCTATCGATCTAGATATTTTTGTTCTCAAATCGTTTATGTGAGGTCTCCATGTTAATTTCTCATCAATAATAACACCCAAAAATTTCACCTCACTAACTCTACAAATTTCAGTTCCATCTACCAAAAATGGAGCGTGAACATCTGTTTTTCTGTTGCTGTGTATCATGTAATAAGTTTTATCCAGATTTAATGATAACTTATTTAGACGAAACCAATTTTGGATTTTCACAAATTCTGACTGTATTAACTCCAGCATTTGTTCTGTATCATCACCCTTACAAATAAATGTTGTGTCGTCTGCAAATAAATACATCTAAAAATGTATGACACATTAACCAAGTCATTTACATACAAATTAAATAACCTGGGTCCAAGTACTGAGCCCTGAGGCATCACATGTTATATTACTAAATTTGGATCTTATGTCATGAATGTGAACAAATTGTTTTCGATCTTCCAAATAACTATTTACCCACTTTATCGCTGTCCCTCTAATACCATATTTATATAGTTTATCAAGAAGAATTCCATGATCTATAGTATCAAATGCCTTTACGGGAGGGGGAGGGGGTGCAGACGTTAGAGAAGGTGAGTCTGTGATCAGAAGGTCGCCGGTTCAACTCCCCCATACCAACAACGTCAAAATATGGATGGGACCGGTGAAACACCTGCCTCCACCTTCATTTGCCCCATTTCGAGCCCTTGAGCAAGGCCCTTAACACCCACCATCTGCTCTCCCGGGTGCCCTAGATTGCAGCTCCCTGCTCCACGCAGAGGGCTGTGGTAGCTCGGTGGTCTGTGGTTGCATCAGGACTGGCATCCGGCATAAAATCAATTGCTAAGTCTTCATGTGAGTTAGTTCTTTGACAACCCCCCGAAGAAGGGAGCAGCCGGGGAAAAAAAATTGAGCTGGATAGTTAAACCTTAAGACTTAAAGGTTCAAAATGTACTGCAAATATATATATATATATATTCTAGGGGTGCACCGATTTATCGGCCCCGATTTCCTTGATTTTGGGAAATCGGCCAATGCCGACTGCATGAGAAACCGATTTTACAGATTTTCTTTAGTTTTAACAACAATTGTCTAAACTTCATGTATATTTCAGAGCACTACCGTGTGACCAGTTAAAACAAATTTGTATTGTTTTTGAATAATGTTCAAGGGTCTGTTTTTCAACAAAATGAGATTGAAATTTGAAGGTGCATTGTGACCTTACAACATCTAACAGTGTTGCTTATAAAACTAAATCTGTATCGGCCAAAATCGGAATCGGCAGGTCAGGCTTTGTAGAAATTGGTGATCGGTGATCGGCCAAAAAACCTGCAATCGGTGCACCCCTAATATATTTTATTGGTTTTAAATTTTAGAAAAGCTTGGTTTGTTCATGCTGAATAAAAAAAAACGATCAAGGCTTTATTTGAGGGTTTGTCTCATGGGACAGAACAAGCACAAAAGAAACACCGTCATATTCAAACGCATCCACCAGACGTAAAAAAAAAAAAATCATCCGCAGTGATGCGAACCTGCATTCACTCATCCATTATACTAACTTGGCACATTTAAGACACACTGACTAGACACAAAACGCTTCCAACATTTGGGATAAGAAGACGTAGTGAGGTGGGGGGGAGTAAGAGGGGGGAGGCAGTCAAGAAGAGAGCGATCCCTGATTTTTATGCACCGCCTGTTCAAAATTCGGCTATCCTTGAGGCGCACTTGTGCAACACTTTGCTGATGTCTGGAGGCCTGTAATTGTGCTCACACATCAATTATGGATTTCCTTGCCTCTGCCGGCTCCAATCAGAGAGCGCCCCGTAGCAGGTCGCGCTCCCCCGGCGCTTTTTTTTTAGGGGGGGGCAGTTTGATTACAGGTGTAGAACAGGCGGCCTTGTTATAAGACTGTAGGTCCCCCTTTCTTTTACTCTTTTTTTCCCCTCCTTCTCAGTCCGGGTATAAGGGGCTTGTTGGTGAGAAATTAGGGAGGAAGTAAGGGTGGCGGTGAAGTGAAAGGGAGGGGGGGCGCGGTCTGATTCGGCCATCACATCCCACTAACAATTTCTGTCAGGTCCCCAGAGGTTCCCTAATGAGCCCCACCGACACGGCCGAGGGCGAGATCCCCGCACCGGTCCACTGAAGTGAGAAGCCAGCGAATCGGCACCTAGCAGCCTTGCAATTATTAATCAGACTTCCCTCTTTTTCTTCCTCCCCTTTTCACTCCATTCATCAGTTAGTCAAAGTGTTCCCTTCTTTCAGGCGCCCTCGTGCTCTCTCCTCTCTTTCACCCATAGAACCTACTGGTGAGCAGAGATTATTAAAGCCCCGTCGTAACGTTGAGTTCGACTCGTAATATTCAAATGAATCCTCAGATTGTAACACAGTTAAGATGTTCTCAGACCTACGCACACTTCCTGTGTGTGTTTTGTGCTTAAGATCAACAAATTTAAACAGGGGGCAATAAAACACGACTCAAATTAACGCATCAGTGATTATAATCCCATATAATTCTGCATAGTGTAACTGAAGGGCCCCTCTCTGTTATAATGACTTGTTCTTATCTAAATTCATCCATGTAGCTACATTCACACAAAAAAATGTGTTTACATGCATTATTCAAATACTTCAATCACTTCCTACAACTCATAAAGAAAGATGACAAAGCTCATTTTTATATGTGGACTTGGTTTTGTGGGTCTGTTCAGATGAAAAAATGTTTCATAGCTAAAGAAGTCAAGTTTTTAGGTTCATGTTTAATTTAGACATGCTCACTTTTTTTTTTTTAATAAGCTCAAAGCATTTACCAGTCCAGCAGGTTTTTAATCAGTTCTTAATGGGGTAAAATTTTAAATATTTTGGTGTCATTTTATGTTAAAAGCAAGGAATGATAAAGAAAACTGAATCTTCACTGTTCATCTCAGTGTTGCCACCAGAGACGCCACATTTTGTGTCTGATTTTAAAATAAAGCGTTTTTCTTATTCTTTTACAAAATTGTTTTTCATTTCACCTTTTCTAGGAGCAACACTATCCCCTGCTTGTCAAAGAACAAATTTTTGATTTAAAATTGATATTTTCTTTTTTTAATTAAAATAAAGACTTAAAAACTCAGGAGTACATGCCATTACATTTACTCTTTGAAGCAACGATATTCAACTTATTACTGCAAGATGTGAAAAAAGTGAGTTCTGAAACAATTTTAAATATTTAAAATGTGTAAAATTTAGAAAATAGCTAATGTGAACACCCTGCATACAAATTCTAATCTTTGCTGTTTGCTTGTGTGTTTACAGATAAGTAAAGTAACTAAAAGTAGATAACTTACTGAATAAACTACAAACATTGCATTTCCTGTGAAAATGCAGTGTGAAATTTTTCTGGAGACCTTCCTGAAAAACAGCTGAAATTAGCTAAAAGTGTGCTGAAATGTAGCTGAAATGGAAGAACAAGCCAAGTTAGCAGAAAAAAGCAGAAAGAACAGCAGAAAAATTAGGAAATTAGCTAAACAAGCTAAAATTAGCAAAAAAAATTGCTGTAAAGGCAGAAAGAAGTGGAAGTAGAGAGAGCTGAAATAGCTAAACATGTGGAATAGGCTAAAAAGTCTACATTTAGCACAAAAAAACACTAAGAAGTAGCTGATACTGTATAGCAAAAAAACAACAACAACAAAAACGCTAAAACTAGCAGAAAAAAGCAGAGATTAGCCTAAATAAATTATTTAGGCTGAAAGTAGCAGAAATTACCACAAAAAAAATGTGTATTTATCTGAAAACAACTGAAATTAGCTAAAAATGCTTAAAATGTATAATAAAAAAGGTAGCTGAAAAGGTGGAATAAGCTTAAATTAACAGAAGAAAGCAGAAAGAACACATATTTGCTAAATTGGGTTTAAACATGCAGAAATTAGCACAAAAATTAGGAAACTAGCTAAAAAAAAGTTGTAATTAGCCAAAAAAAACTGAAACGGCAGAAAGATTAAAGTAGCAGGAGGAAGTGGAGGGAGCTGAAACTAGTTTTTTTTTTAATGTGGAATTACCTGGAAATGTTACATTTAGAACAAAAATTACTACAAAGTAGCTGAAATATCAGAAAAAGTTGAAACTAGCAGAAAAAAGCTGAAAGGAGCATAACAAGCTGAAATTAGCAAAAATATGTTAATTCATGAAAGCAGCAGAAATTCCCACAATTTTTTTTGAATTTATCTGAAAACAGCCCAAATTAGTTTATTTTATTTTATTTAATTTTAAGGGTAGCTGAAAAGGTAGAACAAGCTTAAATTAGCAGAAGAAAGCAGAAAGAACATGTGTGCCCAATTAGGCTGAGAGAAGCAGAAATGAGCACAAAAAGTGGAAATTATCTTTAAAAAGCTGAAATTAGCACAAAAACAGCTGAACAGTAGCTAAAAAGGAAGAAAGAAGCTGAGATAAGAAGCAAGCGGAGAGAGCACATTTTTGCTTAATTAGACTGAAAAAGTTTAAATGAGTGCAAACAATGTGGAATTAGCTGAAAAAGCTTAAATTAGCATTAAAAACAGCTGTATAGTAGCTGAAATGGTAGAAAAAGATGAAACGCAGAAATATGCTGAAAGGAGCATGACAAGCTGAAATAAGTTAGAAGAAGCACAACAATGGGGTAGTTAGCAGAAAGAATCTGAACGAAGCACAAAACAGCTGAAATTAGCTTAAAATGTTTTTATTTGCACAAGGAAGCTGAAAGAAGATGAATCAAAACAAATTGTGAAAGAAGCAGTATAGGTTGTAAACATCTCAAGATTTGAAAGATGTAAAATGGCTCAATTAATTTTCTATGAGAAAAAAAAAGGCAGAAAAGCCTAAATATTTCAACAAGCTAAAGTTGCACCAATGACAAAAGTCATGTGAAAGCTTCGTAAACATTCACACAACAGGAAGAGTGTAGGTGAATCCAAATATCTGAAATCTAACATTTGATTAGCAGATATTTACACCATGAAACACGTCTGTTATCACCAGGTTGAGTTTCTCATGTGAAAATAATGTCTCACACACACAACAACACACACAAACACGTTATCCCTCTATAGAAGAAGAAAAGGCGAAGCGGCTTCCTTCAGTCGGGGCTGACTCGCCCTGCAGCGCAGCGTGACCTTTGCCCCTCAAAGGTGAAGCTCTGTGTTCTCACTGCTTTGAGAAAAATGCCTCCAGAAGTAACATTTTCCCTCCTCACATCTCATCTTTCCATTGGCTAATGTGATTTTTGTGTGTGTGTGTGTTTGCCCCCTTTCTTTCCATCCGAGTGAAAGCCCACCCCCTGCGACCCCCTCCAGAACTCCAACACCCCCCTTCCACTCCCGTCGAGCTCCCTGACAGGCCCTGATGCTGCTGTAACGTTTCTATCACCGCGCACCTCGGAGCGCTGCAGGACGGAGCGTGTACTCTAGCTCCGTCAGGGACGAGAGGGGTAAGGTTGGGGGAGGGGGGGACACTAAACTCACCACACAATGTTGCAGGTATTTGTCAGGAACTGCAGGGTCAACACTTTAAGGGTCAAGTTCAATCTCTTGTTGAAATGTGAATATCTGACCTCGACCGGGGAGGGTTTATGTTTCTTCAGCCCCTTTTTTACTGACAAGCTTACGACATTAAACAACACGAGTTCCTGTTTTCATCCATTGTCTCGTTAAACAAACAATTTACTGTAATCTCATCAGTACCACTTTACAATAAGACTTCCCTTGTAGACAGCTAATAAATAGTTTATAGATACATTATTACTCTGTCACTATACTATACTATATTCTGTCACCCTTAATTAATGCGTAATAAGCAGTTATTAATGATGTACAAAGTGTTTATAGATAAATGGTAAATGGAGCTTATTTATATAGCGCTTTCCAGCCCCCTGTGAGGAGCCCAAAAGCGCTTTACAATACCAACCATCCACCCATTCATTCACACATTCATACACCGGTAGTGGTAGCCTGCTTTGCAAGGCGCCATCCAGACCTACCGGGAGCAACTCGGGGTTAAGTGTCTTGCCCAGGGACACAACGACACATGGTGGGCGGACGCGGGATTCGAACCTCCAACCTTCCGATAGGGGGTCGACTGCCATTACCACTGTGCCACGGTCGCCCCAAATTAATAACCTATATAAATATATATATATAGAGAGAGAGATGGCTAATAAACAGTTTATAGATATGATATTACTCTGTCACTACTATTCTGTCACCCTTAAATAATGCGTAATAAGCAGTTATTAATGATGTATAAAGTGTTTATAGAGAAATTAATAACCTATATATATATATAGATGGCTAATAAACAGTTTATAGATATGATTTTACTCTGTCACTACTATTCTGTCACCCTTAAATAATGCGTAATAAGCAGTTATTAATGATGTATAAAGTGTTTATAGAGAAATTAATAACCTATATATATATATATAGATGGCTAATAAACAGTTTATAGATATGATTTTACTCTGTCACTACTATTCTGTCACCCTTAAATAATGCGTAATAAGCAGTTATTAATGATGTATAAAGTGTTTATAGAGAAATTAATAACCTATATATATATATAGATGGCTAATAAACAGTTTATAGATATGATTTTACTCTGTCACTACTATTCTGTCACCCTTAAATAATGCGTAATAAGCAGTTATTAATGATGTATAAAGTGTTTATAGAGAAATTAATAACCTATATATATATATATAGATGGCTAATAAACAGTTTATAGATATGATTTTACTCTGTCACTACTATTCTGTCACCCTTAAATAATGCGTAATAAGCAGTTATTAATGATGTATAAAGTGTTTATAGATAACCTATATATATATATATAGATGGCTAATAAACAGTTTATAGATATGATTTTACTCTGTCACTACTATTCTGTCACCCTTAATTAATGAAGCAGTTATTAATGATGTATAAAGTGTTTATAGAGAAATTAATAACCTATAGATAGATAGATAGATATAGATGGCTAATAAACAGTTTATAGATATGATATTACTCTGTCACTACTATTCTGTCACCCTTAATTAATGCTTAATAAACAGTTATTAATGATTTATAAAGTATTTATAGAGAAATGAATAATGTATCTATAGCTGGCTAATAAATAGTTTATAGATATGTTATTAATTCCTCTATAAACACTTTATAAATAATTAATAACTGCTTATTATGCATTAATTAAGGGCAAAAAAGACTAAACTGAGCAGTTTGTTGCCAAATAGTAAGTCAAATCTGTTCACAGATATATTTCATCTAGAGTTGTTATAGTAAACGTTTCAGACTAAGTTTCTACCTTGTAAGCACAATTAGCATTTGTAACCCTATTTTTTGGGATATATTATTAGTTGTAGATACTAATAATGCAGTGATAAAGTACAATATTGTATGCTAAAAAAATAGGTTAACAAATGCTTATTGTTCTAACAAGTAATGTTTAATATAGCAAATATATTGGTGAACAGATTTGACTCACTATTTGGCAAAGAACTGCTCAGTTTTGTGTCTATAACACTCTTAATATGTAATAAACAGTTATTAATAATTTATAAAGTATTTATAGAGGACTTAATAATGAATTTATAAACTATTTACTAGCCCTTTATTGTAAAGTGGAAACCATCTAATCTAATGTTTAATTTTTTTCTAATGTCAGTGCGTTTGGAGTGACACTATAGATTTAACGTTATGGTTACAGTGGTTATCTGGACTTTGTTTTGTAAGATTTAAACTGGGAAAATAAGACTAATGTTGCTTTTGTTTGTTTTATTTCTTTCACATACTATTTTTAATCTTAATTAGCATGAGAATACCTTGAAGCTCCCAAAGTATAAACATAATAAAGTTCTCAGTGCTTGATTCAAAAGCAGCAGAACAAAGAGTACCAATGTTTGCAAAAACACGAGAAAAAATAAAAAACATTTTATTAAAACAAAAGCAACATCAAAAGCAGCCTAAGAATGCAAAAACTGATAGATAAAACAATTTATAAAAGGCGATCTTACAAAAACAAACCCCTAAAACATGAAAACAATATTTGTGTTAATATCCTTTGACGGTTTTGATTATTTTTAAACGGTAGCAATAGATGTTATTGGTCTCTTTGCTCTGTCAAAATTCACGAGCTTTGTCGTTTTGTTTCGTAGCATTTTGTCTTTTCGGTTTGTAAAACCGATTTTTGTGTTGTGAAAGTTTTTGACTTGCATCAGTTAGAAAAACATGTTCAAAACCTGAATCGCTTCTCGTTTCCAAATTAAATGCATTATAGACTAAAACAGTTGTAAATTAGAGAGTTTAGTCTGTGGTGATCATTAACTTCTCAGAATGAAATCAAATCTTTTTTTTCTTTTTTTTTTGCAGGATTACATATATGAAGCCCCAAAAAGGATCCTCTGTGTGCCCTCCCTCTGCTG
>JBBPBX010001343.1:0-19441 GCA_038048925.1 Garcialebias charrua
AAGAAGTGATTTGAAGATGAAAATGTACCAGTGCAAGACTCTGCATGAGGTTAATGATGACCAGTTAACCAGTGTAGGGTGTAGTGGTGGGTATGATAATCACAGCCAGTTATGAATCTTAGTGCACCATGATAGACAGCATCCAACATCTGCAGGGTGCTTGTTGGAGCGTTCATGTTGATAATGTTACCGTAATCAATGGAGGGAAGGAAAGTCACAGTTTCAAGGCATTTCTTAGCATTTAGTGTTAGACATGATCTGTTTCTGAAAAAGAAACCCAGTTTATCTTTAAGTTTATTTACAAGGTTTTCTACGTGTATATATATATATATATATATATACATAGAAATATATACATATATATACATATATATATATATATACATGGAAAAAAATTAATAGAGAATGAAATTACAGAAACAATAACACACTAAAAGTAATACAAAAAATTAAAAGCATTGAAAATGAAAACACAGGACAAAATATACTACATCAGCTCACAAAGTGTGAAACACCAGAGAAAACAGATTAGTGTTTAGCATGGATTTGAACACAGGAAGGAAGGTGGCCTGCCTAATGTTGGGGGACAGGTTGCTCCAGAGTTTGGGGACGATGACTGAAAACGCCCAATCTCCTCTGAGCTTCGGTCTAGTTTTTGGAACAGCCAAAGGCAGCTGATCGGATGATCTCATTATCTCAGGGCCCAGAGAGGGAACATATGGTTCCAGAAGCTCAGAGAGGTAGAGGGGTGTGAGGCCATTTAGGCACTTATAGGTATGTCCATCTATCCATCCATCTATCCATCCATCCATCAATCCATTTTCTACCGCTTATCCGGGATAAGATTGTGGAGGTGGCAGCCTAAGCAGGGAGGCCCATACTTCTCTCTCCCCAGCCACTTGGGCCAGCTCCTCTGGGGGAATCCCAAGGCGTTCCAAGGCCAGCTGAGAAACATAGTACCTCCAGCGTGTCCTGGGTCTTCCTCCTGGCCTCCTCCTGGTGGGACGTGTCCGGAACACCATAGGGAGGTGTCCAGGAGGCATCCTGACCAGATGCCCGAGCCACCTCAGCTGGCTCCTCTGAACATGGAGGAGCAGCAGCTCTACTCTGAGTCCTTCAAGGATTATCAAGCTTCTCGCCCTATCTCTATTGCAGAGCCTAGACACCCTGCGGAGAAAACTCATTTTGGCCGCTTGTATCCACGATCTTGTTCTTTTGGTCACAACCCAAGGCTCATGACCATAGATGAGGGTAGGAACGTAGATCGACCAGTAAATTGAGAGCTTTGCATTTTTGCTCAGCTCTCTCTTCACCACAACAGACTGGTGTAACGCCTGCTCAACTGTAGAAGCAGCACCTATCTGTCTATGGATCTCCTGCTCCATTTTTCCTTCAATCGTGAACAAGACCCTGAGACACTTAAACTACTCCACTTCGAGAAGGACCTCCACCCCGACCTAAAGAAGGCACTCTACCCTTTTCCGGATCAAGACCATGGCCTCAGATTTGGAGGAACTGATCTTCATCCCGGCCGTGTCCCACTCGGCTGTGAACCGTTCAAGTGAAAGCTGTAGATCACGACTTGATGAAGTCAACATGACCACAACATCAACTGCTAAAGCAGTGATACAATCCTAAGGTCACTGAAACAGATCCCCTCAACACCTTTGTTGCACCTGTAAATTCTGTCCATAAAACTTATGAACAGAATTGGTGATAAAGGGAAACCTTGGCGTAGTCCAACTCTTATCGGGAACTAGCCTGACTTAGTGCCGGCAATGTGGACCAAGCTCTGACACCGGTCATACAGAAACCTAACTGCCAGTATCAAAAGGACTGGTAACCAATACTCTTGGAGTATCCCCGAGAGGCTGTTTTGTTTCAATATGTCATTGTATTTAGCTGAAATAACAATAAAACCTCTCTCACTCAGATTCTAATTGTACAGGGTTAGGGTTAGGGTTAACCCTAAACCTAACCCTAACCCACTAACCCTAACCCTAACCCAGGACCAACACAGAGCATTTCCCATCATCGGCAACCATTAACATATTTTTGTGGACTTTTACTAATGCCGTTTCAGTGGAATGGTGTTTTAGAAAACCAGACTGAAAGGGATCAGAGATCTGTAGCTGACAGAACCAGGATCTGAGTTGGATTTCTACAACTTTTTCAAGTACTGTAATTAGTAAATTACTTTGAAAAAATAAGAGAAAAGGCAGTTTAGTTATCGGACAGAAGTTAGAAAAGGAGCCAGAGTCAAGATTAGGTTTCTTTAAGAGAGGGGTCACTTCTGCTGTTTTAAAATATAATGGGACAAACCCTTGGTTCAGGAAGTTGTTATGGTAATCATCGCCAACACTGTTGAGTCAATACAGGTTAGAGTCTGAACAAGCAAAGAGCTGGGTAATATTTCCAATGAACAAGTAGAGAGTTTCATTTTGCCAACTAATGAGGTCAGGTCATTTAATGAAATCGGAACAAAAGAAGAAAATGGCAGAACACTGAGGCTCTTCATGAAAGGTAGCAAAGCTACGAGATATATTTGATTTCAGGTCCATCAACTTCTTTATGAAAAAAACTGAGGAACATGTTACAGTCATTGTTTGAAGTTAATGAAGCATGGTGTGCTGGAGGAGATACAATACTGCTGATAGTATTAAATAACACTTTAGGATTGTTTTTGTTCTGGTGAAGGATATTGCTAAAATAAGATGACCTGGCATCACATTATGTCACATTGTTGATATTGTATGTATGTAGACTGTTGATTTTCTTTTTTTGCATAGTGTTGTTCTGTTTTTTCTGTTGACTTGTTGTTAACTCCTTTATTTCTCTTCACTCTTTGTTAGAAATCAGGTCTCTCTTGCAAATGAGTCCACGTGGCTCAACGAGACTAACCTGTATAAATAAAGGTTGAAAGATTCACTAACTGCCTTGTTATAAGCTTCACGGACCTCTTTAAAATATTCCCGGTGGGCAACCAAACCAGTCCTCTTCCACAGGCATTCTGTTTTCAGACAAGAGCGCCTGAGTTCTCGAGTTTGATTAGTTAACCAAGGTGAACAGGGGTAAACGGGCCCACAGCGGGTTCGTTAGGAGTAACACTGTCCAGAATAGCAAGGCAGTGATAATTAGGAGTCAGCCAGAAGCTCCACATCATCATCATCATACGGGTAATTGTATGCTGGAAAATGCAGGCGTAAAAGCCCCTTTGTTTCACCCCCCAAAACGGGGTCATATTGACCTCCAGATGCAAGAAAAGAGCCACTTGCATCATGAAAGACCCCACTCACCCAGCACACTCACTCTTTGCTCCACTCCCCTCAGGACGGAGGTTGAGGAGCATTAAATGTAGAACCACTAGACTGAGGAACAGCTTCTACCCTGAGGCTGTTAGACTCATGAATAAATAAATAATAAGAATAAACATTGCAAAATATCACATCATGCTGATGCTGATCTGGTTTCTTGTTGCTGTGTTCATCTGTGACCATCTGCTCATACAGACTCGTGTTCGTGCTGCTGTTTATAATGATGTTTTTCTACTACATTAGGGCTTAGTGTATTACTAGCTGATGTTTTTCTTAGTTAATCCTAGGTGTTATTACTGTTTTTCTCTTGCATGTTGTTGGATGTAACTGGGACCCTGTGTATATAATCTCATTTCATCACATGTACCACATGTGGTGCAAATGACAATAAAGACTCTCTGACTCTGATAACAGTACAAAAAATGCTAGTCATATATGTTAAATACAGTTAGGAAAATGATAACTCTAAAACTGTTTGTTTGCATCATCCATCTGACAGCATGCATTGCATAGCACTTTGGTTGGTCTTGCTGCTGTTTTGAGTGCTTTATAAAAAAAGTGGTATGGTATGGTATGATATTGTATGTTATAGTACAGGGGTCACAAACCTTTATGAGACTAAGCTATTTCAGAGGGACTGAGTGACACAAAGGGCTACTTGTTTGATCCAAACAAATTTGCACGGCTCACTTTTAATTATAGTATTAATAATACAGTAATACATTTACAGACATGTGACTATATGACTGCCTAATCACATCAATCTGATCTGTATTATTAAAAACTTCCCACACTGATTACCAGTAAGGATTTAGCATGACAAATACATATGATCAATTATTATTGATAATCCTCAGTTTGAATCCCTTTTTGGGCTCTTCTGAGCGACTGTAAATTTTCTCTGGATGTCTCTTTGTCTGTGTCTCTGTGACAGATTGGAGACCTGTCCTGTGTGCCCCCCCTGCCTTCACCCAAAAGTAAATTCCATTCCATTTCACTCCCATTGTTAAACAAAGTTGTTGGTGACATAAAACCCTCCCCTGCTGATCCCAAAAGCATGTGTGATAACATAACACCCATAGGGGGAGGAATAGAGAAAAGCAGTGGGGGGAGATTCAGCATACCCACTCATGGGAGGAGTTAATTTCAGACTGCAGTAGCAGACTGGGGCTGTAGAGGGACTCAGAGAGCAAATCTGTGTAAGATGTCAGGTGCTCAAAACTCGTTTTACATCAAAAGTGAGGACCGTCACAGAAAATTGAGAGTAGCATCTATAAGGGTAGTAGAGCTTGTTTCCATTGAAAACAAAGTGAGGACCGAGAAAAAGTCCTCACTTCCCAAAAGGTCCTCACTCCGTTGGTTAAAAACTCATGATAGTCCTCAGTCCGTAGCAAAAACAGGAACACACGCACGCACGCACACACACACATACACACGCACACACACACATACACACACACATGCACACACACATGCATGCACATAAACCCACTTTCTCACTATTCTCTTTACTTCACAAGGAAACTGTGAGAAAGCAGGTGTTTATACAACTTTTGACGGGAACCTTTTCTGTTCCCGTGGGAAAACTCCACCCACACAAATCTTCATGACTCATTTGTCTTGATTTTAATGAGCGGGTCAATTTGACCCAGAACAGTAAATGTGTCTCAAGTTCAATTATAAAGATCACCCTTTGAAAAAAATAAAATAAAATGTAACATAATTTTTTTTACAAAAATCAATTTCAAGGATAATTATTGTTTTTTTGTGTGTAGGTTTTTTCAGCAAACATAAAAAATGTAAATCACATTGTTTATGTCCAAATGAGTTAGTCGTCATTATCCTTTATTTATGAGAAATAAAAAAAACATCATTGCACAAATATTGACTGACATGGTTAGTATTGGAGTTAATAATCAGATACAAAAAGGTTTTGGAGGATTTTTTGGGTTTCTGACACTATTACATGATTAAACACTCCCCGGGTCAAATTGACCCACGAACATTATTGCTGTACCTCAGAAACAAACATAACAGGAGGGTTAATATTGGATAAGTTGCAAAGTTATGATTAAATTCTGCTAACACAAAGTGTTTTTTTAACTAATTCCTAGCTCTAAAGTGGATATTAACGTGATTAATTTAAGTGATTGTTTAAAGTTATTTTCTATATTCTTTTAATGAAGGGGGTGATATATTTATTTTTTCTTCTTTCTACACTTTTCAGTGTTTTCTTTTTGATGAATTTGTTTTCTTTTGTTTCTTTTAAATGAATGAATAAATTAATTAAATAAAATATTAAATGGCTTTACATCTGCTAAATTCATGGCATTACCAACACAGACATGTTCTTGCTTTTAGTATTTTACATTGTTTATAATGTAGCTGTTTATGTTTCGGGGCTTTTTAAATACGATTTTCTTATAATATATGTCATAATGCACGGTGGCACTAATAAACCTTTAACACCAGTTGACCAGAGTAGTGGGTGTGGCTTTATGAAGCAGGTTATAAAAAAACAAAATACTTTGCGTTCTCTGCCTTTAACGCTTGAGAGAAGCTGAGCGTTACGTCTGTAGCTTTTTAGCTAGCATTTCTGTATTATGTGCTCCTAGCTTAGCATTATGTCCGTGCCAACAGTTGTCGACAGGGTGGGGAGTGGTGAAGGACATTTTTGTAGGTAGGGTGCTCAGTTCTGTTGAGAGGGTGGGGCACCCTCTGTGGATGACGGTTGGGGAAGATATGTAAGAACATCTACCGAAATTTCCGCCTTTTAAGTCGCTCCGCCCCATAAGTCGCTTTAGTCCAATATGTCCAATAAATTGGAAAAATCCATAAACGTGTCGCACCTCCGTATACGTCGCATTTACTATGCGTCACCGCTGACGTGTCGCGATTGTTACGCATCACCGCCCTGCTGCATATGGCGGCCACAGGAGCGTGCATGGAATGACTTTAACAAGATTAACACGGTAAAAACAATTATTTGTTTGCTGAAAATTCTAGCAAAGATGTGTCTTAGCTTAACCTTTCCTTAATAACTGCACGTAATTGTCAAATCTGCTGGATTAAAAAAGTAGTTTCGCTACGTGCATGCGCAACTGGCGGATACGCTTCATTTCTTTAAAATTTAGCACGATAAACACTTAAAAATAAATATATTTGTTAGCTGCCATTATAGCAAAAGTGTTTCTGAGCTTAACCTTTCCTTAATAAATTCACGTACCGGTAATTGTCAAATCAGCTGGATTTAAAAAGTAGTTTCGCTACGTGCACCCGCGCGGGTAGGGCCGCAGCATTTTCTTTAAAATTTAGCAAAATAAACACTTAAAAAATATATTTGTTTGCTGACATTATAGCAAAAGTGTTTCTGAACTTAACCGTTCTTTAATAAATTCACGTAATGTAACTGTAATGTAACTGTAACCAAGATGGCCAGCTGCAGCTTTATGGGCTCCCGGTTCATCCCTAGTTTTTAGTAATTTTAATAGTGTTTTTGTACCTGACTCTGCGCGTTTTTTGCGGGTGAATTATAGCCAAACTGAACTGTTAAGAATCGGAGCGGATTTACCACAGGGCACAGCTGATATCGGCAACGAACTCAAATCAGAGCTCGGAAGATTGGAGCTGTTAAGAACATCTTTCTGGAAGCAGATGCGCTCCGGTTCACACTCCAGGGGAAAGAAAAGGAAGCGGTGCTCCCGAGGTCAGAAGCGGGGCTGCCGAGCAGGAATTATGACGAGACTGCGGGCAGACGCTAAAACCGGGAGACCCCCGATGCCGGCTCTTTTTCTGTCTAACGTCCGCTCACTGGACAACAAAATGGATCTGCTCCGACTGAGAGTAACAGCGTCTGAGGAGTTGAGGAGGTGCTCTGTGCTCTGCCTCACGGAAACGTGGATCTCTGTTTATGAGCTGGATGACAGACTCTTTTTCAGAACGGACCGGTGCACCGAGACTACGGGAAAAACACGAGGCGGCGGTGTTTGTATTTACGTGCACAAAGATTGGTGCTCGAACTGTGCTGTTATCAAAAGGTTTTGCTCAGCTGCTGTGGAGCTGATAACACTAAGGTGTCGTCCTCACTACATGCCCCATGACTATTCAGTGATCCTAATCACTGTTATTTACATAGCTCCTGATGCTAATGCTAATGACGCCCAGGGAGAAATTCATGACTTACTCACCTCGCTGCAGTGTAAATATCCTGAGGGGCTCTTCATTGTTTGTGGTGACTTCAATCACGTGGACCTACAAGTCTCCCTCCCAACCTTCAATCAGCACGTTTTCACAGCAACAAGAGGAAATAAAACGCTTGACCAAGTCTACACGAATGTAAAGGGGGCGTACACGGCGAAGCCACGCCCACCGCTCGGGGCTTCCGATCACTGCGCTTTGATCTTGGTCCCAAGACAGCTTCCCCCGCTGAGACGCTCCAAGCCGGAACAAAGGGAGATAAGAGTTTGGCTGCAAGGTAGCACCTCCATGCTGAGAGACTGTTTTGAGAATACAAACTGGTCTGTCTTCAGGGAGGCAGCTACTGATGGGAGCTCAGTGGATCTGGAACTTTATGCTTCCTCAGTCCTGGGTTACATCAGCACATGCTCTGAAAATGTATCCATAAAAAAATATGTTAAATGTTACCCCAACGAAAAACCCTGGTTAAATAAGGAAGTCCGCACCCTGCTAGCAGCCAGGGACACTGCATTCAAGTCCGGAGATACAGAGGAGCTGAGAAAGAGCAGGAAAGAACTGGTTGATGGCATTAAGAAGGCCAAGGCCACGTATGCACAGAGGATCGAGGGACAGTTCACCTCACAAGACCCACGGAGCATGTGGAAGGGTATTAAATGCATAACAGATTACAAAGGCAAGAGCAAACAATGCCCCAGGGACCCATCTCTGCCTGATGCCCTCAATAAGTTTTATGCACGTTTTGAAGATCCAAACAGACCAGCTAGCACCAGACTCACCTCATCACCAGATGAAGAGCATCTCAGAGTGACCGCAGCAGAAGTGAGAGGCAGTCTCAGAAGGATCAACCCTCATAAAGCAACCGGACCAGACAACATCCCAGGGAAAGTTCTGAAGGAATGTGCGGACCAGCTCTGTGAGGTGCTGGCTGACATCTTCACCACCTCACTTTCACTGGAGTCAGTTCCCACCTGCCTGAAGACCGCCACCATCATCCCAGTTCCAAAGAGCTCCACAGTGACTGGTCTGAATGACTATAGACCGGTGGCCCTCACCCCGATAGTCGCTAAATGTTTTGAGAAACTGGTCATGTCCCACATCAAGACAACCGTCAACATCAACGAGGACCCTCATCAATATGCATACCGCGAGAACCGATCAACAGAGGACGCCATCTCTTCCGTGGTCCACACTGCTCTCACCCACCTGGATCAGAAGGACTCATACGTGCGTCTGCTCTTTGTGGACTTCACATCTGCCTTCAACACCATGATCCCCCAAACTCTGATAGACAAACTATCCACACTTGGACTAAGCCCCTCCATTTGTAACTGGGTACTAGACTTCTTAACAAACAGACCACAGTCCGTGAAGATCCACAACTTCTCCTCCTCCACCATAACCCTCAGCACTGGCTCTCCTCAAGGATGTGTGCTGAGCCCTCTTCTGTTCACTCTGCTCACATATGATTGTACAGCCACACATCCAGGCTGTCATATTGTTAAGTTTGCAGATGATACAGCGGTGGTGGGATGCATCACAAACAATGATGAGTCCAGCTACAGACAGGAGGTGGAACACCTGGAGAGCTGGTGCAAAGAGAATAATCTTCACATGAATGTGAAGAAGACAAAGGAGATGATTGTGGACTTCAGAAGGAACAAACACACCCATGCCCCACTGAACATAGGTGGATCTGCGGTGGAAGTGGTCTCCAGCTACAAATACTTGGGTGTACACTTGAATGATAACCTCAGCTGGAGCAACAACACCACCAGCCTGATCAAGAAAGGTCATCAGAGACTCTACTTCCTCAGACGGCTGAGACGAGCTGGTCTGAGCAGCCCAGTTCTCACCTCCTTCTACAGGTGTGCAGTGGAGAGCATCCTGTGCTCCAGCATCAATGTGTGGCATGGAGGCTGCACAGTTGCAGAGAGGAAAGCTCTACAGAGAGTGGTGAAGGCTGCACAGAAGTCTGTTGGAGTCAGTCTCCCCACCATCACAGACATTTACACCTCCAGATGCAGGAAAAGAGCCACCTGCATCATGAAAGACCTCACTCACCCAGCACACTCACTCTTTGCCCCACTCCCCTCAGGACGGAGGTTGAGGAGCATCAAATGTAGAACCACTAGACTGAGGAACAGCTTCTACCCTGAGGCTGTTAGACTCATGAATAAATAAATAATGAGAATAAACACTGCAAAATATCACATCATGCTGATGCTGATCTGTTTTCTTGTTGCTGTGTTCATCTGTGACCATCTGCTCATACAGACTCATGTTCGTGCTGCTGTTTATAATGATGTTTTTCCACTACATTAGGGCTTAGTGTATTACTAGTTGATGTTTCTCTTAGTTAATTCTAGATGTTATTACTGTTTTTCTCTTGCATTTGTTGTTGGATGTAACTGGGACCCCGTGTACATAATCTCGTTTTCATCACATGTACCACATGCGGTGCAAATGACAATAAAGACTCTCTGACTCTGACTCTGACTCTGTAATGGTCAAATCAGCTGGATTTAAATCGTTACGCTTTGACGTGTTCCAAACGGTTGAGCGTGCTGCGCAAATAAATCATAAATAAATCTAATTTTCACTCAAACATCTTCTACAGCAAATAGGTTGTAAATATCTATCCAGTGATTACTGTCTGTAAGTTTCATCAAAATTTTGTCGTGTGGTTCATGAGCTATTTTGCTAACAAACACTAGTTCAGACCTTCCTCCAGAGTTCAGGAGGCCGGGCTGCGACAGAGTGAGTCCGAGCAAAGGAGGCTTTTTTCGGACACATGAGCTGGGAATGGTCGGTGGACCCTAGCGGCCGTAAGTGGTACTGCTCCATTTTTTTCGTCAGAATGAATGGAAACTGTCATATCTTAGCCAAAAATTGGTGTAAAAATATTGGGAAAAATCCATAAATATGTCTCTTCGTCCCATAAGTCGCAGGACATGAAAATTAGTTTAAAAAAACTGTGACTTATAGGCCAGAAAATACATTATGTGTATGTAAACTGTATGCCGTGCTTCCACTACCACTATACTAGCAGGGCGCCCTGCCCTGTCAACAAAACTAAACCGAACTGCCCCCCACCCCACCCCCAACAGCAGCTGGTACTGACATAGTGCTAAGCTAGCGGCGTGCAATACCAACGCGCTATCTAAAAAGCTACAGCTGGGCTTCTCTCATGTTGAGATGAGCACCCTGCCAAGACAATTAATCTAGGGAAAACACTGGTATGTAAGTGTGTGTGCGCGCAGGCGCGTGTGTGTGTGTGTGTCACTTCACTTAAGTTCAGAAAACTGAAGTCATATTTTGCTGTATTTAGGTGAGTTTCAGTACTTCGTAGTTTGATATTGTCAACTAAGAATGTTTGTGTGGTAATATGCACAGTCTCACTGCAGGTCAAAAGTGTGCATAAATATAAGACCGCTTTTGTGCAACATTCATTTTCACACATCCTAAGTATGTGTGAAATCTAGGGCTGAACGATTTTGGAAAATATTCTAATTGCAATTTTTTACCTCCAATATTGTGATTTAATTAGGGATGGGGCCGATTCGATGCAGTATCGGTATTGGTCTCCGATACCAGCATAATTTACGTATCCGATTTTTCCAATCTCTGGTGCTGAGGCCACTGAGGTGATTAAAAAGGTCTTAGGTGGCAGGGCCCCAGGGGTGGACGAGATTCGCCTGGAGTTCCTTAAGGCTCTGGATGTTGTGGGGTTGTGTTGGCTTACATATCTCTGCAATATTGCGTGGACATCGGGGGCAGTTCCCCTGGATTGGCAGACTGTGGTGGTTGTTCCCTTATTCAAAAAGGGGGACCGTGGAGTGTGTTCCAACTACAGGGGGATCACACTCTTAAGCTTCCCTGGTAAGGTCTATTCAGGGGTTCCGGAGAGGAGGGTCTGTCAGATAGTCGAACCTCTGATTCAGGAGGAGCAGTGTGGTTTTTGTCCTGGTCGTGGAACACTGGACCAGCTCTACACCCTCAGCAGGGTCCTGGAGGGTGCATGGGAGTTTGCCCAACCAGTCTACATGTGCTTTGTGGACTTGGAGAAGGCGTTTGACCGCGTCCCTCGGGAGGCCCTGTGGGGGGTACTCCGGGAGTATGGGGTACCAGACCCTTTGATACGGGCTGTTAGGTCCCTGTATGACCGGTGTCAGAGCTTGGTCCGCATTGCCGGCAGTAAGTCAGGCTTGTTTCCAGTGAGAGTTGGACTCCGCCAAGGTTGCCCTTTGTCTCCGATTCTGTTCATAACTTTTATGGACAGAATTTCTAGGCACAGCCAAGTTGTTGAGGGGATCTGTTTTGGTGGCCTTAGGATTGCTTCTCTGTTTTTTGCAGATGATGTGGTCCTATTGGTTTCATCAGGTCGTCATCTACAGCTTTCACTGGAGTGGTTTGCAGCCGAGTGTGATGCGGCCAGGATGAGGATCAGTTCCTCCAAATCTGAAGCCATGATCTTGAGCCGGAAAAGAGTAGAGTGCCCTCGCCGGGTCGGGGAGGAGGTCCTGCCCCAAGTGGAGGAGTTTAAGTATCTCGGGGTCTTGTTCACGAATGAGGGAAAACTGGAGTGTGAGATCAATAGACGGACAGGTGCAGCGTCAGCAGTGAAGTGGGTACTGTCTTTTGTGGTGAAGAGAGAGCTGCGTCAGAAGGCAAAGCTCTCAATTTACTGATCGATTGACCTTCCCACCCTCATCTATGGTCATTAGCTTTGGGTGTGACCAAAAGAATGAGATTGCTGGTACAAGCGGCTGAAATGAGTTTTCTCCGCAGGGTGTCTGGACTCTCCCTTAGAGATAGGGTGAGAAGCTCGGTCATCCGGGAGGGACTCAGAGTAGAGCCGTTGCTTCTCCACATCGAGAGGAGCCAGTTGAGGTGGCTCGGGCATCTGGTTAGGATGCCTCCTGGACGCCTCCCTAGTGAGGTGTTCCGTGCTTGTCCCACCAGGAGGAGACCCAGAGGAAGACTCGGGACACGCTGGAGGGACTATGTTTCTTGGCTGGCCTGGGAACGCCTTGGAATTCCCCCAGAGGAGCTGGCCCAAGTGGCTGGGGAGAAGGAAGTCTGAGTCTCCTTACTTAGGTTGCTATCCCCGTGACCTGACCCCGGATAAGCGGAAGAGAATGGATGGATGGATGGATTTTTCCGATCCAACCTGCCGATATTTCCGATCCATGATGCACTTTGGCTTCAAACTATGGAATGGATTTCCTGAATGGTGGCGTGTCTCATGAACCCAGAGTAACAAGACCCACCTCACAATCAGGAAATCCATTTCATAGTTTGCAGCCAGCTACAACTTGAGGACTGAGCGAGCAGTACTGTGGCTAACGGCTAACCAACTTTTCATCATAACATGTCCACTGTGTGGAAGTATTTTACACTAAACACCGCAAGACAGCAACGTGCAATGTCTGCAGAGACATAGCGCCAAATTAAACCGCGGTCAAGTTAGTTTTACGTTGGACATTCGAGCTCCAGCGCTTCAGCGGGACGCCACTCTCGCTGAACCGAAACACGAACAGCCCGACCTTGGCCAGCTGCGTCCAGTCCGACCTGCTCTCTGTCTGACCGTCTTGTAGGAGGGACAGGCTGAGAGCGGCTGACCGAAATCAGGCTGCCCATCCCGCATTGAACAAGAAAAACACAAAGCTGAAGCCACAGAGCTGAAATGTTTACTGAGAAATTGCTAAACTTCATCGTAATTAATGACCAACAGTTATCAGTTGTAGAAAATGAAGGATTTCACAGCTTCATACTTGCAGCCAAGATATAGTTTACCCTCCAGGCGATATTTATCAGTACAACAGTAGACAATCATAAAAAAGCATATGAATTAAAAATTACAAGAAAACCATAAAAAACCCAAAACATAAATGGCTACATTATAAAGCAATGTAAAATACTAAAAACAGGAACATGTCTGTGTTGGTTTATGCCATGAACTTAGCAGATGTAAAGCCATTTAATATTTTATTTAATTCATTTATCATTCATTTAAAAGAGACAAAAATGAAACAAATTCATAAAAAAAAAAACCATTGAATGAAAAGAGTGCAGAAAGAAGAAAATAAATCTTATATCACCCCCTTCTTTAAAAGAATATATATAATAGCTTTAACAATCACTTAAATTCATCACTTTAATATCCACTTTAAAGCTAGGAATAAAAAAAAACATTTTGTGTTAGCAGACTTTAATTGTAACTTTGAAACTTATCCAACATTAATAAAACTTACCTCAAGTTGTCTTTTAGGACATTCATGACCATATGTGTACACATTGTACTTGAGAGGAGATTATTACAGCCTCATATAAAATCAATAATAATGATCATATCGGAACTCGATCGATATCAGCCGATATCCAGATTTAAGTATCAGGATCGGATTGGAAGTAAAAAAAAAAGTGGATCGGTGCATAATATGCAATTATTTTCAATGTCTTCGTCTCATGTATTTTTCAACAAACACAAACAATAAACCAATCTGTTTCAGTTGTAAAAAAAAAAAAAAAAACTCCTCTGTTTTCAGCTCTGCTTCAACTCTTTCTACATTTTTTGTGTAGCTTCAGGATAGCAACTTGGCTAAAATGTGCACAAGGGCATCCTGTACAGCGTATCCATTGTGTTTATCAAAGCCATAAACCCAGGCTTGGTCACTATATTGAACTCCGTTATTGCTCGAGTTATTTCCGTGCCATTTTATGTTCATACGGAGTAATACCTTCGAACAGTTTGGTCAGTGATCCTTGTCACCTGCTACTTTGCTTACTTGAAGTTGAAGCACTGGTCGTTGGTATTCTAGCCATGCAACTATCGTAAATGTCTATGGTGTTTTTTAAGTGTTGATAAAGATTTGTAGTGTTACCTCGAGAAGTATCAACAGCAACAAGGCAGGTTCTGCACAATACATGTTGCGCAGCGTCTTCTTTTTTATAGCAAACTAATTCAAAACAACGGACGTGCTGCCTTTTTGGTATCAAACTTTCAGATGTATCAGCTTCTGTCGAGCCTGATGCCATTGTGCACCCGGTTAAAGTGCAGTGTTGACTTCTCCTGCTCTGCTCTGCTCTACTCATTTGCAAATCACGTAACCAGATCACGTGACCAGTCAAATCGCTGCCTTCGTGATTAGAAAATCTAGTTTTATCAGATCATGATATTATTGCAAATACAATTAATTGCTCAGCCCTAGTGCAGTCTGGTTCACAACCTTTTTGCACGTGTGCACGGTTCATACATGAGGCAAGTGGGGTGTCTGGAGAAGCAGAACGCTACGTTATTGGCTGCGGTTGACCTTTGGGGGTGGGGGTGTTATTGCATGTGGTGTGGAGTTTAAGCTAAGCTGCTACAAAGTCCGCTCCCATTCGGATGTGGCGGAGTTGTGTATGGGGGTGTGTGGTGGGGGTGTGATTTGGTAGGCAGGGTGCTCGGTCCTGTTGACAGGGTGGGGCACCCTCTTTGTACAGCTGATTCACTTTTGGAGTCACCCAAATTCAAGATGACTGTCACAGCAAATCAGTGTTAGCCAATGTAAAACTGGTAATGACAGGTAAATTTACACACATTGAGCTAAGGTTCAATGTGTGCAATACTGTATAAATAAACTGAATTGAATTAAATTGAACTGTTACTAGTTGACACTCATCCTTACCACATACTCAAGAGCTGACACCAGATCTTGAGATGGCACATAACGTAATTTTAAGATCTGACCAAAACAGCTATCATCCATCTCATCATAAGATGGTCCTAGTCTGTAACTGGCATTGAAGGTGGGAGGTGCTAGACATTTCTTCATAATCTACTGGTAATAATTAAAGCTGTATTTTTTATGGGTTTAGAAAACCAATTCCTGAATCTGTTTTCATGCACGTAAAACACAATTTAATGGTAACATTTTGAAGTATCTGCACTCTTGCATAATGTTTCTGACTTTGGCTCTGTTTTGTCTAGGATCTGTTCTTCAAATACTCCTGGAATAACTTTTTGCACTTCCAAGTGGAGCAGTGCGTGGCCTCTATACTGAACCATCCTTCATTAGAAGAGCAGCCTGGCCCAGACCTTCAGAAACAAGATGGGAAGCCTGGAACCTCCAATTCTATGGTGCAGGTGGAGGGAGAGGAGGTGGGCACAAGCAGTGACCCACAAACATCTATTCATAATGCCCTGGTGGCACACGTAAGTGCCTTTTGCAGCTTGATTTCCTGAAAGTGTCAAACTACGCAGAAATTGTTTTCTCTGTTTCTACACATTTATTTATTTTGTCTGACCTTCAGCTTTTCCAGAAGTGTCAGCTAGTTCAAAGAATCCTTGATGCTTGGGAGGAGAATGATAAAATACAGTAAGGATCTTTAAATATTCATATTGTAAACATATTTGTGCTGATACTTATTACTTTGCAGTACACCTGTTAAACTAAAGGTGTGCTAAGTGTGTACTTGTACATATCAGGGCTGCAGGTGGCACCAGGAGAGGCAACATGGGCCATTTGACCAGAATCGCTAACATGGTGGTCCAGAACCTTGAAAAAGGATCAGTACAGGCCCAGATCACAGACCTCATCAAAGGTAGAGATGCTGTGAAGCACTTTTATCATAAGATGATGTTCCATTATGGGTTTAAAAAAAAAAGAGTGAAAAGAATACTGTGTACAGTATATGGATTATCTGTTGCAGAGCTGCCAGAGGACTGCAGAGGTCGCTGGGAGAGCTTTGTGGATGAGACTTTAAGAGAAACAAACAGGAGGAACACAGTGGAGCTGGTGAGATGTCTTTCAGTGAAACTTGTTTTGGTTTTATTCATCTTAGTTTGATCATTTTCCTTTATTTCATCTTCTCTTTCTTTTTTTTTTTTGCTTAGCATTAGTTGCTGTGACCTCAGGGATTATTAAGGACAAGACTGTGCAAGCAAGAGCAGCCGTAACATTTTTTCCTGCAAATGAGATGTTTATTTAATAAATCTAAAGAAATAAAACCCATATGTGTTTGATAAAAATGATGGCTCTTTTGGAGATTCCAGTTTGGCTGCATCTGTTCATCAAGGACAAGCAGCACGTTGCCTCTGGAGAAATGTTTGCAGAAAAGTTACAGAATCTGGTTTGACTACCTGCAGACACAGATTTGCGTTGCAACAACGTATGTGCTGTAAACAAGATTTCCTTTATAGTTGGAACACATCCTCCAACGCCCTTTTTAAGATCAAGGACCATCACCCCAGTTTATTACTCCTCAGGTGTTGTACCAGTTCTTCATTCAACATTGACGAGGTGTGTCAGCCATGATGACCCCACAGTGTTCAGAGCCTTTAGCATCTCGAGACGAATTCCCTCCCAACAAGGAGCTTTTTAAGTACCTCTGCCAGGTTAATGGACTCGTCTTTCCCTGAATCTTCAGACTTGGCCTCCTCAAAGGTTGTTATTGTGACTGAATTAAGGAGATCCTCGAAGTATCCCTTCTACCATCTGTCATTATCCCCAGTCTGTCTTCAGCCAATCCAAGCACAGCCTGGGATAGGGTTCACTTACCAAGAGAGCTTACTTTTTGTTAGAACCTCCTTTAGACCAACCAAAAGTCTTCGTTCCAACTAGCCTGGTTAAAACCAGACCCTTGTCCTTCACTTCGCTTCGTACTAGGGTCTGGAGTTTCTCCTATAGAGAACCGATTCTTGCTGGAGGCGTGGCCTCTGCTGAGGTTACCCAATCGTTAACGTTTGGCTGTGACGCATGTTGCGCGGAGCTGCAACATACGTCACGTTAGCCTGTCCAGTCAGAAACCACTCAGTGGATATTTTTTCTGTTACCAGTGTGTAATTATATGTTTTTAATTTACTGACTGTTGGCCTGGATGAAACATTTGAGATAAAATTCGATTTTTTATCATTTATTTTCGTAGCGCCCCCGAGGCTGTTTGGAAAATGTCAAACCGAAACAATTTAAATCCAGCAGATTTGACCATTTCGTGAATTGATTTAGGAACGGTTAAGCTCAGGAACCCTTTTGCTATAACGTCAGCTAAGAAATATATTTTTTCTCAGCAAAGAAATAATAGTTTTTTTACTGTGTTTTCTTGTAAATTCCTTCGTGCCGGCAGCCATTTTGAGCAGGGCAAACTGCACATGAAATCGACGTCGTTCAAAACTCCGCCTTCTGTTCTCTGATTGGTCCGGTCAAAAATCTACCGGCGAAATCCTTGTCTATGGGAGAAGTCCCAGACGGAGCAGTGAAGGGAAATGAGAATTGAGCGGAGCTGCGTAGGAAGGCTAAGTTCCAACTATTGATTGAGGAATCACCTTTCAAAACCTCCCAAGGAAAGTTTGCTTTAAGGTGTTGTAAGGGAGACTCTGATCAATAGTTCAGGAAGAGCAGTGTGTCTTTTGTCCACATCAGAACAGTGGATCAGGTCTGTGTCCTTGAGGGGTTCCCGAAAACATTTCCATTATTCCAACAATCCTCTGCACGAAGTCCTTTGTTTCCCTGATGCAAGTTGGACAAGGGCTGCCCCTTGTCTTTGACCTTATATAGAATGTTCATAGACAGGATGTCAGGGTGCAGTCATGGAGAGGAGGGTGTTTAGTTTGTGAACCTCAGATTCTTTGCCTCAGAGTTTAGGCGGTGTAGAGCCTTTTCACATATGATGGGAGGATTGAACTTTAGATGTATTGGGTTGCTCTGGTTCTGTCATGAAGAGCTGAACTGAAAGGCAAAACTCAGACTTACTGGTCTATATACCATCCAACTTTCACTGATGCCCTTTTTCCATTATAGTGTTGGTCAACCCGTTGCAGCTAGAACAGCTTCAACTCTTCTGGGAAGTCTGTCTACAAGGTTTAATAATAATGGGGATTTTTGACCGTTCTTCCAGAAGCACATTTGTGAAGTCACATACTGATGTTGGACGAAAAGGCCTGGCTTCCATTGTCCGCTCTAATTCAGCCCAGAGGTGTTCTATTGGGTTGAGGTCAGGACTTTGTGCAGGCCAGTCAAGTTCATCCACACCAGACTCTGCCATCCATGTCTTTATGGACCTTGCTTTGTGGAAAGTCATGCAGTCATGCTGGAAGAGGAAGGGACCAGCTCCAAACTGTTCCCACAAAGTTGGGAGCATGGAATTGTCCAAAATGTCTTGGTATGCTGAAGCAGTCAGAGTTCCTTTCACTGGGGCCACACCCAGCTCCTGAAAAACAACCCCACACCTTAATCCCCCCTCCACCAAACTTTACCCGTGGCACAATGCAGTCAGACAAGTACCGTTCTCCTGGCAACTGCCAAACCCAGACTCATCCATCAGAATACCAGATGGAGAAGCGTGATTTATCACAGAACGCCTCCTCTGCTCTAGAGTCCAGTGGTGGCGTGCTTTACATCACTGCATCCGACGCTTTGCATTGCACTTGGTGATGTATGGCTTGGATGCAGCTGCTCGACCATAGAAACACATTCCATAAAGCTCTCTGCGCACTGTTCTTGAGCTAGTCTGAAGGCCACATGAAGTTTGGAGATCTGTAGTGATTGACTGTGCAAAAAGTTGGCGACCTCTTCGCACTTTGCCCTTCTTCAGCATCCGCTGACCCCGCTCCGTCCGTTTAAGTAGCCTACCATTTTGCGGCTGAGTTGTTGTCATTCCCAAAAACTTCTTTTTTTTTTTTTTTTAGAATACAGCTGATAGTTGACTGTGGACTGTTTAGGAGCGAGGACTGGATTTGTTGCATAGGTGGCATCCCATCAGTTCCACGCTGGAATCCACTGAGCTCCTGAGAGCGACCCATTCTTTCACAAATGTTTGTAAAAACAGTCTTCATGCCTAGCTGCTTCATTTTGTACACCTGTGGCCATGGAAGTGATTGGAACATCTAATTCCAATAATTTGGATGGGTGAGCAAATAATTTTGTCAATGTAGTGTATATACATATATA
>JBBPBX010001343.1:32135-78872 GCA_038048925.1 Garcialebias charrua
CTCCCTCTATCAGGTTTGGAGTCTCGCAAACCTCAGAGGGAAGTTCCAGGAGCAGCCTGGAAAATGGACATCGGGAACAGGATCGTGGGTCTGAATCTGATGAAGAGGATGATTCTGAGCAAAACTCATCCAATGCAGGTTAGTTTAAGAATGGACTGATCCCAGACGACAACTAAACCATTAAGTTTGGTCTCCAACAGAAGCCTTTTCTTCTGGTTTTATTCTCAGGTCCAGACTGGTCGGTAAACTTGAGGGATTCTGAAGTGACTGTTTCATCCCAAACCACAACAGGGTGGGAGAGCCTGGGGGGGAGTGGAGCAGAAACACAAGAAACGGGCTGGGCAAACTTCTCTGGGTTCCAGCCTTTTACTGGGTGAGCAAAACTCCAGCTGACCCTCACTACGACTGTTCTTACAAGCTGAACTTATTAGTTTAGTAAAATATTGTTCAATGAACCAACGGGGAACTTTACACCTGCTGAAAAGTCCTGCCCATAACTTCTGATCCATTGAAGATCATGTAATTAAAATGTATACACATAAGCATCATCAACACACTGTCGCATGCACTTTTGATGAGCCCAGCTTCAAGGTCACAGGTCAAGGTCAAAGTTAGAACAAGGTTTTTGATTGTCTGGGCCATAACTTCTTGTCAGCTCAAGATAATTTAATGAAACGATACACATTTGTACCACTTGTAGACAGCATGTTGCATAATCTTTTCACCACCCTAGCTCTAAAATCAAGGTCAAATCAAGAACGAAGTTTATATATATATAGTATATATTATTTATATGTACCGTACTTTCTGCCCTTTAGGTCGCTCCGTCCCATAAGTCGCTTTAGTCCAATTTTGTCCAATAAATTGGAAAAATCCATAAATGTGTCGCACCTCCGTATACGTCGCATCTATTATGCGTCACCGCTGACGCGTCGCGTATGTTACGCATCACCGCAAATTGCCACAGGAGCGTGCATGGAAGGACTTTAACAAGATTAACACTTAAAAACAATTATTTGTTTGCTGAAAATTATAGCAAAGATGTGTCTGAGCTGAACTTTTCCTTAATAAATGCACGTAATGTTCAAATCAGCTGAATAAAAAAAAAGTTTTGCTACGTCGGTGCTGCGAAGCGTGCACGCGCAGCGAGCGGATACGCTTCATTTCTTTAAAATTTAACAAGATATACACCTTAAAAAATATATATGTTTGCTGACATTATAGCAAAAGTGTTTCTGAGCTGAACTTTTCCTTAATAAATGCACGATCAGCTGGATTTATAAATTAGTTTTGTTACGTGCACCCGCACGGGTGGGAACGCTGCATTTCTTTTAAATTTAACAAGATAAACAGCTAAAAAATATTTGTTTGCTGACATTATAGTAAAAGTGTTTCTGAGCTTAACTTTTCCTTATTAAATGCTTGTAATGGTCAAATCAGCTGGATTTAAATTGTTTCGCTTTGACGTCTTCCAAATGTGTGCGCGCTGCGAAAATAAATTATAAATAAATCAAATTTTAGCTCAAACATCTCCTAAAGCCAATCAGTTGTAAATGTCCATCCAGTGATTACTTTCTGTAAGTTTCATCAAAATCTGTCGTGTGGTTCATGAGCTATTTTGCTAACAAGGTAACAGTAGTTCAAAGCTCCAGAGAGCAGGAGGCCGGGCTGCGGCAGAGTGAGTCCGACCAGAGGAGGCTTCTGTCGGACACATGAGCTGGGAGCGGTCGGTGGACCCTAGCGGCCGAAAGTGGTACTGCTCCATTTTTTTCGTCAGAATGAATGGAAACAGTCATATCTCAGCCAAAAATTGGTCTAAAAAATATGGGGAAAAAATCCCTAAATATGTCTCTTGCCCCATAAGTCGCAGGACATGAAAATTAGTTTGAAAAAAGAAACTGTGACTTATAGGCTGGAAAATACGGTACTTCTTGATCAATTACACTAAAACAACTGAACTTTGAAGTTCTAAAATAATTAAAAATAACTTTCAACACTTCTATTTTGTGATTATGATCATTTTTATGATGTGACATACTTTGAATTTTAAGTTGGAAGACAAAATTCGATGGGTGCATCATAGGGATTTTAAACCCCTGTTACCTTAATAAAAACCACACAAGATAAACAAGAGAACTGTGTTAACGCAGACAAACAACTTTGCAAAGGGGAAGGCTTTTTAATGTCTTTTGAAACTTAGTTTGGTCTAAAATACATTGTCCAGCACAAATCCGAATTGTACTGGACATGACAAGCTATTTAAACAAGAAGGAGGTGGAGTTGACAAGTTCTGACGTCTTACAGATAAAACAAACAAGTCATGGTTCTGATCCAACAAGAACATCTAATCCAAACATTGTCAAGGCTAGAAGACTGTCTTTTCTGTATCAAGGAGAAAAGCAAACAAACATGTTTGTACTATCAAATATAAGAGTTTGTTGGGAACAGAGAATTCATTCATTCATTCAACCTTTATTTAGTCAGGTAAATCTTTTGAACCTCATGGGCTCATTTACGAAAGCGACCTGCTAAAACTAAAGAACAATGAACAGCAGTGGTAGAATTTCCTTAAACAATAAACAAACAAACAATAAACAATAGAAAACAAAAGAGAGAAAAAAACAAAAGAAAGTTTTTTTTTTTTTTTTTTTAAACAAAGTATCAAAAAACTAGCAAAACATTATAAGGTAGACGTATAAAATCAAAGACAGGAACAAATCTGCATTGGTTTTTGCCAGGATTCCAACAGATTCTGAAAACCATTTAGAGAAGTCAAGGTCGAGAGCTTCANGTTGTTAGCACTTGTAAAAATGTTACCTGAGATGAAACACTGCTATAGATTTAGTCTGCCTTAAAGTTTGTCGCTGAACATTTTAAGTGATTTAAAAGTCAAATATCTCGCAAAGTCTTTGCTCATTATATTTTATACAATGTTCCAGTTCAATTCTTTATCCAAAAACTCTAAAGTTTTGCTTATCTACCTTATAGAGGAATCATTTTTTATTATATAAAGTCATGAATTGTGTTATTCCCGATTTTCAATATTTACTTTGCATTAAATGATCTAATTAAACTCAGATACCTCACTGGTTGTTCCATCTGCCCAGCTTAAGTCCTCAATCTCCATCTGGGATCTCCTGTAAAGAGAAAATGGGGGTGGGGTGCTATACAACCATCTATCCATGATATAGTACTAATTTTTTTCAGTCGTTTTTTCAGTCCGGTCTGCTCCAGAGACCTGTAAAGGGTTAATATTGTTCAAGACATACAAGTCACATCAATTTAATAATCCTGTAAGATAATCTTTGTTTAAACAGTAATTTTTCAGGAACAGGCACCAGTGATCTTTTGAAACAAAATGACCAATTTTAATCTGCATTTTCTGAATTTAACACTAAGACTCCATCTCAAACCTGTTGGGCAGTCGCTGTAAGATGATTCCAGCTCTCATCATGACTCCTCCAAGACATTTTGTTAAATGTTGTTACATTTTGTTAAATCCCATAGTTAATGTTGGCTTGTATTGCCTTTTTAAATTGCCCATATTTAAGGTTTATCCATTTATCTGTCAGTTTCTCAAGGGTAAAAATGAACCAGGAAATATTGAGCACACTGCGTGTGTGTGTGTGTGTGTGTGTGTGCCTGCGTGCGTGTGTGTGTGTGTTGATATTCACATTTGTCCCTAAAAGAGCAGGCCTGAACTTTGTTAAGGAGGCTCTGCGCCTCAAAACCTAACATTCATGTGTCTGAACTGTGGGAGGAATAAAATGATTAATAGCTTCATTACCTTAAAATTAAAACCCAAAGTGTACAGTTCCATTAACAACCCTCGTATGAATCAGTCTTGCTTAAAGCTCCCCTGACATGATCTTTTAACTTTCCAAAAAATGGCACAACATATATAAATATTAAGATTGACCTCTGACCGTTTTTGCTAAAACAATGTGAAATGAATGAAAATTCCTCCCAAAAACAGTTTAAAATTAGCGCCGTTTTTTTAACACGATAAATAGGGATATCCCCGTCGCAGGATGATGACGTCATAACCAGAAACGTCTCTACTGCGCACCCTGAAAACAATGAGGAGATACAAAGTCGATCCGTCCAATTTAGCCATTTAAAAGTTAATACTTTAGCGGATTGTCTGCAGAGAAGCCAAAGTTATTTCCAGTAAACAGCAGGTTATAATTTTTTTTCAGATCCTGCTGGTTTTTGGAGACTTTTCACTTCAGGACGTGAGCAGCTCTGTGAGGACTTACAGCATAGTTTCCACAGCACTGAAATGGTAATATATTAGTTAATGTTTCTAATAATTATCCAACATTAATTTATAGGTTAAAAAATTAGTCCCTTTTAAAATATCTGTTAAATATCTTATTCTTTTATTTTATTTTGTTTGTGTTTTCAGGTTTCCAGGTCTCCAGTCCATCACCTCTTCCTGAATCACTAGTACAACCCAGACTTTCACATCACAGCAGGTAAGATTGCATCAACAAAAAGAATAGTACTCAACAATATTCTTTGATGTAAATCTGTTGATTTTCTGTGGTTCTGATGAGGGAAGTGACAAAGTGGATGCAGCATTCAGCCCATAATGGACCCAGATGTCCTCTGCGTCCAGACCTACAACACCTGGACATCCAGGAGGAGGTGGTGGAGTCTGAAGAAGTACAAGCAGCAGGATGAGGAGAAACTAGACCGATGTCCCCTGCGTCCAGACCTACAACACCTGGACAGGAGGGTGGACGAGGAGGTGTTGGAGTCATTTTTACAGAGCTGATGAAGTCAAACACCACTTGCATTTTTTAAACTCAATTTTTTTTGATAATCTGTTCATATTAATGTTTCCCCAGAGGTTTTCATTTATTTGATAATATGGGATGGTTTTATTTTAATAAAATGTTTTTTTCAACATTCACCAATTTTGTTTTTACTAAAGTATGAGCTGTGAGTTGTAGATGCACGAATGAAATTAAAACAGATACACAAATATTCTCACAAAGAATAACTCAACACTAACAGATAATATAGTGTACTACTGTAACTTTATTTACACATAACTACAGAAACACTTGGTTCATTGTTATCCTTTTTTTTCAAACAATATGTTCATTTGAACAGTCAGAAAAAATATTAAATTCATTGATTCATTTTCATCTCAATGCTCTGGCCAGTTGTAGTATTTCTGCATATTTTAATGTCTTGATGCACAAACGTAGCTTTCTGCAGCATCAGTCCTGATGTTCTACAGATCCTGAAGATGTCTCCATCTGCTGTTTAACAATATCAAGGTTTGTTCTCCACCTGGGTCCACTCTTCAGGTGAAGACATTTCTGTGAATTGATGATAAAACACACAGACAAACACAGTATATATCATATGCAGTATACTGTATATTAAGACAATGGGTCAAACTAATGTCTTCAGACTCCACCACCTCCTCGTCCACCCTCCTGTCCGGGTGTTGTAGGTCTGGACGCAGGGGACATCGGTCTAGTTTCTCCTCATCCTGCTGCTTGTACTTCTTCAGACTCCACCACCTCCTCCTGGATGTCCAGGTGTTGTAGGTCTGGACACAGAGGACATCTGGGTCCATTATGGGCTGAATGCTGCATCCACTTTGTCACTTCCCTCATCAGAACCACAGAAAATCAACAGATTTACATCAAAGAATATTGTTGAGTACTATTCTTTTTGTTGATGCAATCTTACCTGCTGTGATGTGAAAGTCTGGGTTGTACTAGTGGTTCAGGAAGAGCCTCAGGTGATGGACTGGAGACCTGGAAACCTGAAAACACAAACAAAATAAAATAAAAGAATAATATATTTAACAGATATTTTAAAAGGGACTAATTTTTTAAACTATAAATTAATGTTGAATAATTATTAGAAACATTAACTAATATATTACCATTTCAGTGCTGTGGAAACTATGCTGTAAGTCCTCACAGAGCTGCTCACGTCCTGAAGTGAAAAGTCTCCAAAAACCAGCAGGATCTGAAAAAAAATTATAACCTGCTGTTTACTGGAAATAACTTTGGCTTCTCTGCAGACAATCCGCTAAAATATTAACTTTTAAATGGCTAAATTGGACGGATCGACTTTGTATCTCCTCATTGTTTTCAGGGTGCGCAGTAGAGACGTTTCTGGTTATGACGTCATCATCCTGCGACGGGGATATCCCTATTTATCGTGTTAAAAAAACGGCGCTAATTTTAAACTGTTTTTGGGAGGAATTTTCATTCATTTCACATTGTTTTAGCAAAAACGGTCAGAGGTCAATCTTAATATTTATATATGTTGTGCCATTTTTTGGAAAGTTAAAAGATCATGTCAGGGGAGCTTTAAGCTCAACATCACAAACGTTATTTGATTATGTAACTTTGATGAATAATTTAACTGTTGTCTAATACCCTGATGCATGCTCAATAATCCAAGTATAAAAATCTAAAAAAGCTAAATCCGGTACTCTGGACATTCAAAAAACAAAACAAAGCAAAAAAAAAAGTTGCTGAATACAACACCTCAGACTGAGGAAGTCTTTCTGACGAAAGACGAAACGTTTCTACAGGTTTTGTGCTTTGTTTTGTTTTTTGAATGTCCAGAGGACCAGACTTAGCTTTTTTAGATTATTGTCTAATCTTCCCTCCCCTGAGTCCAGATGAGAGCTATTATCACCCCCAGCAGACCCCTCAATTTTATTTTATAAAAATAATACCTAATAATTTTTACCTCAGGTTAACCACCTGAACTCACATCCAAAAATATTAATTGAATATTGTAGCTTTGATCATTACTCATGTATGTCAATGATAAAACACAGTGAAAGCTGAAGAAAAAACATTATAAAATCAGAAATACAGGTAAGCAGATTCTGTGACGTGAAGATAGAACAGTTATCAGTATTAAACTAGCGCCAGGATGTATCTGGACATCCTTCAATTTATCTATTTTACTGAAATAATCAAAAGATGATTGGTATTTACACATATCAAAATGTGCCATGGGAGATTGTCTCATGTGCCCATGACCCAAGCTAATAATAAGGGTAAATCATGACGGTCTGTGTCATGACAGCCTACAAACTCTTATTCTACACATAAAAAAGCACAAATAGTTATCACTGTTTTTAGTGGACACCACAAGGTTAATAATAAAATAATCATATGTCTAATACTTATTAGATAAGTCAGTCTTATTTATCATATCACATTACATTATAACATTCATATATAATATCAAGTTGTTTTGTTTACTAGGTTGTTGAAATTTACAAACATTTACACCTCCAGATGCAGGAAAAGAGCCACCTGCATCATGAAAGACCTCACTCATCCAGCACACTCACTCTTTGCCCCACTCCCCTCAGGACGGAGGTTGAGGAGCATCAAGTGTAGAACCACTAGACTGAGGAACAGCTTCTACCCTGAGGCTGTTAGACTCATGAATAAATAAAAATAAAATAAACACTGCAAAATATCACATCATACTGATGCTGATCTGTTTTCTTGTTGCTGTATTCATCTGTGTTCATCTGTGACCATCTGCTCATACAAACTCATGTTCGTGCTGCTGTTTATTCCCACTATATTAAGCTTAGTGTATTACTAGTTGATGCTTTTCTTAGTTAGTTCTAGATGTTATTACTGTTTTTCTCTTTCATTTGTTGTTGGATGTAACTGGGACCTCGTGTACATAATCTCGTTTTCATCTCATGTACCACATGCGGTGCAAATGACAATAAAGACTCTCTGACTCTGACTCTCTGACTCTCTCTGACTCTGAAATAACATAATCACATCCCCATAAATCAGTTATTTAAAATGTTTTCTCTCATTTGGAATTGTTTCTAAATCTTAAATCATCCTTCTGTCTCTCAGGGACTCCCATAAGAATTGTTTTATACTTCTACTAGTGTAGTTTAATTTTATGTTTTTCCATCTACACCTTAAATGTATTATTTATTTTATTTTGAACAGTTACATTTTTTAAACAATACCATAAACAAATAAAAATGTAAATATTTCCACCAAAATATTCTGGAAACAAAACAAAAATGTTCAAAAATTGAACAGGAAGAAGCAATGGCTTATCTAGTCCTGTCCCTAAACTTACATACACATTCTGAACCAAACCAGATTCGTAAAAATAATTAAGAACACAAATAAAAAAAACACAAAGTGTGGACCAAACAGAAAAAAATTGTAGGCAGAACTAGCACAAGCTTATCACACCTTCACTTTGTTATACATCAAAATCAAAGCAGCAGAATGTTATCCTGTATATTTGTTTTTTCAAACATATCAACGAATTCCAGCTAAACAAGCTAATACAAAACAAAACAGAAAAAAAGGAAAAACAGGAAAAAAAGAAAAAAACACTCAAGTCTTATTATATTTGTTTAGTAAATGATTTTTATATGTTTTTTTTTTTTACTTAAAGATTGAAAAACACAGTTGAAACTCCTTACTACAACTATTCCACACCTGAATCCCTCTAACTGAAGTACAGTTGTTTTTTATATTTGCCCTAACCTTTGGTTTTTTTAAATAAACCCTTCTCTCGTAAATCATAGTTTTTCTCTTTAATTTTGAACCACTTTTGTATACAGCTTGGATTGGAAGGAGTTTATTATAGGCTTTGTACATAATCAGTGCTGTTCTGAGTTCTACTAAGACATAACATTTTAACTTATGTTTGTCTATTGTTTATTGTTTAAGGAAATTCTACCATTGCTGTTCATCATTCTTTAGCTTGTAGCAGGTTGCTCTTGTAAATGAGTCCACGAGGCTCAATGAAATTTACCTGACTAAATAAAGGTTGAATGAATGAATCTCATTAGTTGGATGAAAGTAATAAGAGGCAGTTATAATTCTGATAGCTTTCTTCTGGAGCATGCAAACTGGTTTTGTGTTGGTTTTATACCAGTTTCCTCATATCTCAACACGATAATTCATGTATGGAAGTATGAAACAACAGTATAACAAGTAAAGTGATTTCTTATTTAGGAGATGTTTTGTTTTATTCAGTATTGCAATAGTTTTTGACATTTTGGCCTTAACATTATCAATATGAGCCTTCCAATGCAATTTGTAATCAAGTATCACCCCCAAAAATCTGATTTCATAAACTTGTTCTATTTCAATACTGTTTATCATGAGTTTGAACTTATTTTTTATTTTCTTGTTACTAAATATTACAAATTTTGTTTTATCATAATTTAGTGATAATTTATTTTTGTCACACCATTTCTTTAATGCTTGTAATTCTCCTTTCATTATACTGAGGACCTGCTCCAAACCATTACCAGAGCAATATAATGTGGTATCATCGGCAAACAAAGTAAATGATAACAACTTAGATTCATTGCATATATAATTTATGTAAAGTTAAAAAAGTTTAGGACCCAGCACCGAGCCTTGTAGTACTCCACAGGTAACCTCTAATAAATGAGAATTTACATTGTTTATTTGTACGTATTGATGTCTTTGATTCAGGTAACTTTCTATCCAAGAATGTGCAATGCCTCTAACACCATATTTCTCCAATTTATGTACAAGTAATTCATGATCTATAGTGTCAAATGCTTTTTTAAAGTCTATAAACACTCCCACAGTATTTTCTTTTTTATCAATTGCATTAGCTATATCTTCTACTAATTGCATTACAGCCATTGAAGTTGACCTTTTGGCTCTAAATCCATATTGACATTCAGATAATAATGTATATTTTCCATAAAATTGTCAAATTGTTGCAAAAACAATTTATCTAAAATTTTAGAAAATTGAGAAACTGTTACTGTTTGTTTTACAAGTTTAATACTTTTGTTAACTAAATTCTTTAAATAGTGTTCTCCTCCAAGGACACTTAACTTATATAAAAACATGTCATTCTAGCAGTTTCTAATCAATAGATTTGAAACTATATATAATATATATTTTAGCATCATATCTCCACAAATACTATTACACTAGTTGGTTTAATATCACAGACTTGTTTGACGTCTCATTGATTTAATTTTGTTTCACCTGTAATAATTCAGAATCTTGTAAGGAAATAAAAATACAAAAACAAGGTCATTCATTTTCATTAAGACAACACCACCCACAGTTGTCATATTGTACACTATTCAGCTTCAACTGTTTTAAATGTATAATTATAGCTTTTATTCTGAACTTTGTCAGTCTCCTGGGTGATGAAAACTTATAAGCAAAATGAATGTTTTTATGCTTTGCACATGTGAATAAAAACACTGGCCTAAGAACAATCAGGACCTTTAGTTTTTATTTATGTGTATTACAATGAGTAGTATGGGTGACATCACAATGAAACTACTTCACATTATTAGACATTGAACAGTGTATTTTAATTATTGAAATAACAACAAAAAGAACAAATGTAAATGAACAGCAGATTTATTTATAGAAGATTTTAACTCGTTTGTTACTGTATACGACTGCACAAAACTTCTGGACGAAGTCGAGTTTCCATCCATGTCCTGGGAGTCTGCTGGTGATTGAAGATTCTACGACCGGACAGAGTACCTTAACACAGAAATTTTTAGATATGGAGTAAATAATTTCTATGTTTCTCTTTTGTATATAATATATATACTCAACACCATGAATGTTTTTGTTGAAAATAAAAATACAAAAACAAGGTCAGACGACACCAGTCGTCCTGCTTATCTGGGCGAAAGGTTCCAGTCAATCTGATCCAGACAAAACAGCACTACACCCCCCACACACGATACTGTTGTAAGTTAAAACATCTTTGACCTGTCACATCTAACTCATTATCCTCAGAGAGAAGGTCTTGGTGTTTCAGTCTACTCACATCAACTTGAGTGCGGTGTTTTCTGTTTTTTGTCTGGGCTGCCATTTTTCAACTGCACCTGTTGGTCTTGAAAAGTTAATTATATGAATTTATGTTAATATAAAAAGGTCACTTACCAATCTTCTGGATGTTTGATGAGGTTCTCCTCTGCCTTTGGGATTATAAGTCTCTGTACACTTTTTGTACAGCCATCCAGTACAAGTGACATTGTACTAGATGGCTGCAGTTATCGGTTTTCAAACTTATACATCTGTCTCCTCTCAAATCTCAAAAAAACCCTCAGCAGTAAGCTTTTCTGCCCAATTATGAAATGTTTTAATTTGTTGTTTAGACTCCTTAACGGAGTGAGTGCTATGAAGCTTGTTTTTCCCAGCCTCAAATGCAGGCTCCTAAAGAGCCATCAGGCAGCTGGTCACACATTTCATATAACCCTGTTTGAAGATAACAATGAGAAGTTTCCTTATGTTTTTACTAGAGAACAGTGTTAGATTAATAACTAAAACACACAGACACACAACATATTATCATCAGCCCTCCAAGGCTACAGACATATTAACCACATTTTTCATTTTCATTTAAAACAAAATTTCTAACTGACCCTAAACTACCTATTCTAAAAACTGACCTAACCCTATATTACTTAATAACGTCGTAGTATACTACCGGTCACAACTTGGACCATGCATGCCTTCCAGCCACCCTTGGGCTATTCTTAATGTCACCCTTGGACACTAAGTGTTTATTTTAAAGATCCTCCCATTTCAATAAGCACTGTTATAACCAACTTGCCGTTTATCGCTGTCTTCTTTGACCAGTCTGCATGCCATGTCTGTATTCAATGCAGACCTAAGGGGACTATTGCAAAATGCAGGATCCCGAGGCCGCAAACTTCTTTCAGAGAGCGAGCAAATTCTCTCCACAGGCACCCAGGGCTTAGTTAAACCCCTTCGAACTGTCCGTACGACCACACCTCTTGACTTTTTCCCAACGTTCAACTTTTAACGCGTTCCTAAATGAAAAGCAAATTTTATACCCGGAACATCTCAGACAGCGCTCGCTTTTCGTAAAGATTTTAACGCAGACAAAAATTATGTCACAATCTCCACGCGGGGTTGCAAACCTCCCAGCCACGTCACTTCTTCTCTCTTTTATCTATAATCAAATGACAAAACTCATGTACGGGCTCTTAAATCAACCGAACGATTTATATTTCTTGGGAAAAATCGCGTTTAGAGTGTTCTACAACGTTCACAGACCACTTCCGGTTAGCAAGTTTCTAACGTTTCTGGTCCGTTCCCAAACGTCTCCGGGCGAAAAAAAAGCCACGTATGTAAACTTTTACGTCCGATAAATACTCTGAAATCACGTATTATACTGTAACGTTCTACTACCTTTTAACTCATGTAAGATATATTGCTTGTCAGTTTTCTGACTGTGTAATATTCCAAAATGAAAGTTTGGGCAGAATTTATCTGACCCAAATTCTTAGCATTTAATTTTAAACGAGTTCTCTCTTTTTAGGAGTTCAGCAAATAAATTGTGAGTGACGAAATTTAATTGACAGTAAACGTTACTTATGTTGAAACAGCAGAACTGAATCATTTAATAACAAATCAATAAATTACATCACATGAGGATAATGATTGGGTCTGATTTTTCTTTCATATACAACTACTGTGGACAGATTTCAATTTAAAAACAACAGACAAGTAAAGTCATATTTACTTATACTGTAGGCACATTACTTAGAGTTTCTGGCTTCAGAAAATATAAGAAGAAAGTCTAGGAGGAGTAGGAGGGAAGAAATTGAAGTAAAAGTTGTCTAAAGAATGTGTAACCAGCATTACACATCCTCTGCTGACATCAGCTCGACCCGGTCCAGTCCAAGTTTGTAAACAAACAGCACTCTTTACCTTTGAAGTCTTCTTCTGGTAAGAGGGGTTTCCAGACGATGGACAGAGACAGTTTGTTTGTCCCTCTCTCTCCAACAGCAGGTCGCCGGTTTGCTCACACTGTCTGTATGTGTCGGCCTCAACTCAGTCAAGAGTGATGACGATGGTTCTGGTTCAGCTTTTCAGCATAAACATTCTTCAGGAGGAATTCTTATTCAAAATGGAGCTTTTTACAGCTGGAAGTGAACTTATAACAGGCGTGTTATAAGTCCTTTACTGGTTACGTAGACCTTTGGCTTAATGGTCAGACGTACCAGTAGAAAAAGAGAAAGGCTTTTATCTCTACTTTCTCACCAGAATCTGCCCCGGACAGGAAGTGGAGCCTTTTAAAAGAAGGGAGTTGACTCAGCTAATCCCAACTGCTCATAGGTTGTTTTTCAGAGAACGGGAGGGATTTTGCTTGGTCAGAAAGCTGAAAATGTGAAGGCCATTCCAGGATAACAGAGAAGATAGTATTTAGGACAGCCAGACTCATAGCCACCAGTTCTAAAGATATTTAGATTAGGCTCTGATTCACGTGGCAACCTTCTTAAAACAACTCTAAAAAGCTTAGCTTGACATAAATTTCAACTTTGCCATAGTTTTTGATTCATCATATGAAGAAATTACCATCATTGGTAACAGCATAAAACATGATCAAACAATGACAAGATATTCTCAGAATTAATTCAGAATTAACACACATTAAAAGGAAGTCACTTCTGAAATACTATGTGTTTTGATTAAAATAAATGTAATAAAAGTATTACTGTCCCTTCGGGAATAACTCCCAAAAAGTTCATTACTGAGAGCGATCAGAGAAGTGTTTCCAAGGCGGTTGTATCACTACAGTCCCCCCTTTTGGACCTCATCGCCTGTCCATGGAGATGAGTTCCAACACAAAAGGATACCACCAAATGTCTCTGATCTTGATGTAATCCAGCAAGAGGAAATAATCAAAAATTATAATCCCATAATATTTTGGAAATTCCATACTGTTCGTAGGTAATCCCATAGCGGAAAGCTTTTAATCCTCCAAAGTCTTATAATCCACAGCGGTAATTCCACAGTGGTAATTCCATATCGATTAGAGTTGTTGATTTCATCAGCAACAATTGTTTCAATCAGCATGTAGAGGGGATCCCTCGATTGACGCAGAGGAGGCGACCCTTGGATGAAGGTCGAAGACCAACGTTGAAGTAGCAGGTCCCCACATCGAAGGTTGAAGGCTGGTTGGTTTCCAGTCCGTGCCACTCTGGTTCTATGTGTCATGCAATTATGTGGTTTTAGGTGGGCTTATGATTGGGATTTTACATTAAGCCTTACCTATATGCACCTGGTATGTAAGCTATCATGGTTTAGATCAGCTATAACTACCAATTAAGGGGTGAATCATGCATCAAAAGTTAAATATAGGGATCTACGTCTATAGACGGTTCAGGAGGGCTTCTGTAACGAAGGCCTCTTCTCCCAAACTATTCCTCCATTCATAACCTAGCTTAAAGTTAAACTAAAATAGAAAAGAAAATATAGTTTGGTCTAAATGTCTGTTGTTCTTTTAGACGACAACGTAGGGTTTTGTATTCCCTATAAATTTGGAAGTCTATGTCGAGACTCATCAAAATGAATAGATAATCTAAAATAGAAACGATCGAATCGGTTCGAATCAGAAATTGTGAGACCAGTGTATTATGGTACCTAAAGTAGCTTTGAACTACATTGACTCTTCATTGACTGAGGTTTAACAAATGACAACAGCATGTTGGCATAGTTAAAACCATTTAAGTCTTTAACTTATCATTAATAAAACCTCTTTTGGCTGAGAGTGTTCAGAAAACAATACCAAGTTTCAATAACAACAAAAGTAGCAATTAAGCAACTAGAAAACAACGTTTTACTGCTTCAACTCACTCCTGTCGTCAGATTCCAACATGTACCACACAATAAAAACAGGTCTTAGCTTTATAATCGATGTCAATTAAATCCCTCAGATTTAAACGATTGTTAAAGTTAGTTTTATGTTGTGGGTGTTTAGGCTTAGCGTTTCTAAGTTCTAGTTGGAGCCGTTTCTATTTGCAACAAATATAGTTTAAACTGTTTAGTTTATTTACTATCTTGTGTTTGGACGACCTTATTATCCTATGAAGTCTGTGAGTTTGCGAGATCTTTGTCATTTGTGGAGTCATTGAACGCCTTGTAAGGTTTGATCTGATTTCGATGTACCCATTTAACAATTGGCTCTTTGCGGCCTTTGCTTATTTTGATTCCGTAGACAATTGAGGACACTTTGTCTGTTATCAAATGAGGTCCAGTCCACCTGGGCATTAGTTTGCGGGCGAGAGTTCCGGTCCCGGACTCTCAGGTTGCAGGGGCGAACGTATAGTACCAGACTCTGTCTCCCACTTGGAGTTCATCGTGAGAGGCCTTCTGGTCATAGTACGCCTTACGTCCGTCAGCAGATTTTTCCAGGTTTTTCTGGGCGAAAGCAAAAGTGTTTCTGAGGTGTACATTCAAGTCTTTCATGTATTGTTGTGTGGTGTAGGCTGTCGCCATGGCGGCATCGCCTGGTTGGTACAACAGGTGTAGAGGGAGAGTCATTTGTCGACCGGTCATCATCTCGAAGGGAGAGATGCCAGTTGATGTGTGTGGAGTGGCCCTGATGGCCATGAGGACCAGAGGGAGTTTCACGTCCCAGTCCTTGTGGTTTGCGGCTACGTATTTCTTCAAAATACTCACCACAGTTCTGTTTGCTCTCTCAACTTGTCCTGAAGCTTGTGGGTGGTAGCCAACATGGAAATTGGCTTTGACGCCTAGCGTCTTCCACATTTCTTTCATCACTTCACCTGTGAAGTGTGTACCTTGGTCTGAGTTCACCCTAAGGGGAAGTCCAAACCTTGAGAATACATGATTCATTAACAACATAGCAGTGGTTTGTGCTGTGTCGTTAGGGGCTGGTAGGCATTCTACCCATTTTGTAAACGCGCAAGTTACCGTGAGGAAATACTTGTTTCCTCTAGTGCTTTTAGTGAGTGGTCCAACCCAGTCGAACTGGATATCAGACCATGGAAATGCAATGCCTCTGCTTTACAGTGGTGCTCTGTGGAGTGGTCTGGTTGGCTGAAACTGGCCGCAGACCAGGCATCCTTCAGTGTAGTCTTTGACATCCTTTTTCATACCAGGCCAATAGGCAATTTGTTTCAATGCCTTCAGCGTGGCGTTATCCCTAGGGATGCACCGATCCACATTTCTCACTTCCGATCCGATCCGATACTTAAGAACTGGGTATCGACCGATACCGATACTTTTCCGATCCGATACTGTTCAGGTATGTGAATCTGTATAATGAAATATTTGTACTGAGACTATAAAGTTATGTGTATTTTGGAATGTTTTCTATACTATAAAGACTATACTGTTAAAGTTTGTGAGTTTCCTGTTGTGAGTGTCTTCATTGGTTTTAACTCACATAATGTTAAGACGGCAGTCACAGAATATGATGGAACACAAGTGCTCTTTGAAGCTGGATCGGAAATATCGGCAGGTTGGATCCGATATCCGATACTTAAATTATGCTGGTATCGGATACCGATACCGATACTGGATCGGATCTGCCCCATCCCTAGTTATCCCCTTTGTGTCCTACGGACAGAAGATCATGGGCATGAACTAACATCACCCCCTTGTGGCCATGGGAAACCATGTGATGTTATTTATTGATTTGTTATTAAATGATTCATTTCTGCTGTTTCAACATAAGTAACGTTTACTGTCAATTAAATTTCATCACTCACAATTTATTTGCTGAACTCCTAAAAAGAGAGAACTCGTTTAAAATTATATGCTAAGAATTTGGGTCAGATAAATTCTGCCCAAACTTTCATTTTGGAATATTGCACAGTCAGAAAACTGACAATCTTACATATGGTGACCCGTACGGGGATAACTCCCAAAAAGTTCATTACTGAGAGCGATCAGAGAAGTGTTTCCAAGGCGGTTGTATCACTACACTCACTAAAACTGCGTTCATTGGACCGAAACTGACCAGCCTTAAGTCCTTAGGGGACACAGAAATTCGATTTAACAGGTTTTCTGCTCACCTTATGTTGAAAGCCAGCTAGAAAATTCTGCCCAGACTCGGTCACCTGCCGCTGTGTCATCATTAAACAATAAGAAAACGAGCTACCACTTCTAAAGTCGGGAGAAAGGGTCACAGCACCACCTGTTACGACGAGTAGCTGGGTGCAGGCCCCCGGAGACTTCTTCTTGGGACCCAGGACCCGAGACCCGCCTCCAGCTCCATCATCCCCCTCCCCCTGTTCGGATCTCCCTCAGAAGTGGCAACTCATACTAAATAAATCAAGGAAACCTGAATTAAGTTTTATAAATTGTATTAAAGTAAAGGCAAGAAAAGGTTACAGTTTACAGCGCTGGCTCTCTGATATGATCAGCATCCGGAAGAGAGCGGTGTCCCATGTCATTACTGATTTATAATAATAATAATAATAATAATGAATTCAATTTCATTAATGAAAATCTCAAAGTGCTACAAGGTGCAACAGAAATTAATGTCAATAAAACAAGTAATAAAACAAGTAAAATCAATAACAGTATCAACTAAGATCAAAAGTAGAATCATGAGGAGGCAGAGTATGCTCGGTTGAAAAGAAAGGTCTTCAAGCCGCTCTTAAAGTCAACCACAGACTGTGGGACCCTCAGACAGTCAGGAAGAGAGTTCCACAGGCGGGGGGCAGCCACACTGAAAGCCCGGTCTCCCATGGTCCTTAATTTGGTTCTCGGAATGTGAAGGAGATTACTGTTCTGTGACCGCAGCGACCGGGTGGATGAGTGTGGAATAAGAATATCCTTCAGATAATCTGGTGAAGCTCCATGTAAGCATTGATGTGTAATGAGAGCAGTTTTGTACTGAATTCTGTAGGCGACAGGAAGCCAATGAAGGTTATGAAGAATGGGCGTAATATGTTCAAATTTACGAACTCGCAACAAGATCCTTGCAGCACTGTTTTGAATATATTGAAGTTTCTGAAGGTTTTTGCCAGGGATTCCAATAAACAGGGAGTTGCAGTAGTCGAGCCTGGAGGAGACAAAAGCATGGACGAGCTTCTCAGCATCGGAAAAAGTTAGGGATGGGCGAAGTCTAGAGATGTTTCGAAGATGGAAGAAGCAAGTTTTAAACAGAAGCTTAATGTGATTTTCAAATGTAAGATTGGAGTCCATTTTTATTCCAAGATTAGTAACAGAGGTGGAGAGGGGGATGTCTTGTCCAGAAAAGGAAAGTGTTGTTATAGTAGATGTCTGTACCTGGTGAGGGGTGCCAATCAGTATGGCCTCGGTCTTGGAGCAGTTTAATTGAAGAAAGTTCTGATTCATCCATGCCCTAATTGCCTCCAGGCAGGCAGAGAGGGCAGTGAGTGAAGATGGAGATGACAAGGTGGAAGATGAGGATGCTCCAGTCCTGATGTAAAGCTGTGTATCGTCGGCATAACAGTGAAAAGAAATGTTGAACTGATTAATAATTTGACCTAAAGGCAGCATGTAAAGGGAAAACAACAGGGGCCCCAGAACCGACCCCTGAGGGACACCACAGGAGACAGAGACTGTCTGGGACGTGGCGTTGCCAAGACTAACACATTCCAGCCTATTGGAGAGGAAAGATTTAAACCAGTCCAGGACGGTGTCACAGAGACCGACCTCCACATGAAGACGGTGGAGGAGGATACTATGGTCCACAGTGTCGAAGGCTGCAGTGAGGTCAAGGAGGACAAGGATGGAGGGAGAGCCAGTGTCAGCAGCCAAGAGGACATCATTAGTAACCCTCAGCAGTGCAGTCTCAGTACTGTGAGCTGCCCTGAATCCAGACTGGAACTTCTCATACAGGGAGTGTTGTTGTAAGTGATCCTGCAGCTGAGCAGCAACTGCTTTTTCCAGCACTTTAGACAGAAAAGGGAGGTGTGAAATTGGGCGGTAATTAGAAAAAATGTCGGGATCCAAATTAGATTTTTTCAGAAGAGGCCTAATGATGGCAGTTTTTAGAGGCAGTGGAACATGACCAGATTGAAGAGACTGATTTATTATTTGAGTGATAAGTGGGCCTATTGCAGAGTGATTGGATTTTATGAGAGACGAGGGGAAAGGATCCAGGGCGCAGGATGAAGGCTTCATTTTCTTGATGATGGCCTCCACCTCACTCTGAACAACTTCGTCAAAGCTGTTAAGGGTCCCAGAATGCAGACGGGTAGATGGCACACTGAGAACAGGGAGGTTGTGGAGCTGAGATCTGATAGTGTCAATTTTGGTTTTAAAAGATGAAAGAAACAGCTCGCATTTTTGAGCAGAGTCCTCAAGAGTTTGTTTAATGGGATTAAGCAGACGAGTTATTGTGGAGAAGAGCTGTTTAGAGTTTCCAGGGCAGGTGTTGATGATGTTAGAATAATATTTGGAGCGTGCTTCTTTAAGAGAATAGGCGTACGCTTTCTGATGTTCTTTATATGCCTGCTTATGCACAGAGAGACCAGATGATTTTACACGTCTCTCAATAGCACGGCCAGTTGCCTTCATCTTGCGCAGCTCATCAGTGTACCAAGGGGCTGAACGCGAGAAAGACACCAGTCTTGTCTTCAAGGGGGCGTGTAGGTCCAGGAGCTCCCGAAGAGATTGGTTGTAGTAATCCACAGAGTCATCTGCAGAAGGATGATTGACAGCGGTCAGGGTGTGAAGATCAGCAGACAGAGCATCAAGGGAAATGTTTTTAAGGTCACGGAACTGGATGGGTCGTTTTGGGTTTGAAGCAGGCGAAGATGAAGGCACTTCCAGGGAGATGACCCTGTGGTCTGAGACACCCAGGTCATATACAGATAAGTTATTGATGAGTACAGTGTCAGTAATCACCAAATCCAGAGTATGCCCCCTGCTGTGCGTAGGGGCGTCAACATGTTGAGTGAGATTAAGAGAGTCCAAAAGAGACTTAAAATCTGTTGCCAGAGGTGAAGAGGAATTGTCCACGTGGATATTCAAGTCGCCAAGAAAAATAGTCTTCACAGGGGAGGTGCAGAAAAAAGTGAGGAGGTCATGTATCTCTGAGTTAAATGAAACATGCGGTTTGGGAGGTCTATAAATTAATATAACATTCATCAGGAGTGGTGCTTTGAAGCTGAAAGCCAGACATTCAAAAGAAGAAAAATCCTGAGAAACCAGATGCGACAGCCCTAAACTACTGCGGTAGATTACAGCCAGACCACCACCGCGGCCAGTGCTGCGGGCTCTCTGCAGATAGCTGTATCCAGATGGACAAGCTTCATTTAAAGAACTGTACACATCCGGTCTATGCCAAGTTTCTGTGAGGCACATGAGGTCCAAATTCTTCTCCAAAATGTGATCATGAATTAGACATGATTTGTTTGAAAGTGATTGAACATTAAAAAGTTCTATTTTAATACTAGTTGGAGCAGATTGTTTTTGAAGAGGTTTAAGCAGACTGAAGTCCACTCCACGTTTTCCTTGCCACTTCGTGTGCTGTGGACTACAAAGGACCACAGACGCAGCGTTCTGATGACGTCGTCGAGGTGCGACACGTCTCTCAGACCAGACAGTAGCAATCGAGTCAGAGCCAGTTTGCCTAAAGTGAACTAATTTCTTTCGAGAGCTTCTATGGATGTAACGAGGTCTACGCAGAAGTCCCAGTTGTTTAATGGTCGAAATAGAAGGAGGAATGGAGCAGTTGTTAAATTCAAACAGCTGCGAAGCGGAGTAGGTCAACATTGTTGTCGATCCGGTGGAAGCTAGCACGGAGCTAGCCGCTAACAGCAGGCCCACGGCTCCAAGAAAGATATACAAGAAGCAGAAAGAGGTAATTTGAATGATCATTACCTCGAAGAGGAGCACAGGAGAAAATCCAAAACAGTCCAGAGGACCCAGGAGGGTGACAGAGGCAGCAGGTAAGCGAACAATAAATGCAGCTACGTGGTTTTTTAAGCTAAATTCGTTCTGGAGCTAGCGGGAGCTAACAGCCCCCACTAATAAAATTCCGGTTAAACTAGTAAAGTTTTCTATCTAATGAATCCAGCAACAAGTCAAATCTTGGCCTGGCTGCAGTCTCCTATCCTGAGCAAGCACTAGGCATCAGTGGAAAGGAAAAACTCCCTTTTAGAAGGAAGAAACCTCTAGCAGACCCAGGCTCAGGACAAGCGGTCATCTGCTTTGACCGGCAACTTATAACGTTTGCAGAACCACAACGCAGTCAGAAAAGACAGTTGCTCTAAAACTTAATCACAGAAAGGTAAAAATGCCCGCGTGACGTCCGTTCACACAGGTGCTGTACACAGGCAAAACGCCTGCCGCACTCTGCGTTCAAGAAAGGTAGAAAGGTTCAAAGAAAGGTAGAAATGTCCGCGTCGGCTCGTACAGGTGCTGTACACAGGCCTAGGCCTGCCGCACTCTGCAATCGAGAAAGGTAGAAATGTCCAACAAGGCTCGGTGAAAAAAAACAGCAGAAAGTAGTAAAAAAAAGGCTTCAAAGAGCAAAAAGTATGAGGAGCAGCGGCAGCCAAGGTGTGCCCGCGTCCGCTTCCTCACAGGTGCTCTGTCACAGGTGCTCTGTCACAGGTGCTCTGTCACAGGTTTATAGGGCCTAGGCCCTGCCCTCCACAGAAGGGGAGCTCTTCCTGTCACATGTATGAGGGGGGCAGGACTAAGTGTGATCTCAACGGATCTTATGTGGATTGATGCATGTGGAAAAACATGGGACAGTGCATTAAAGCCTTTCTACGTGATGTAGCAAGCAAAATAAACTCTATTCCTTGACAGATATTGAATCCATGGGAGACTCTTTTTAGAGCTGCTGGTCCAGTTTAACCCAGTCAGAACTGGGTCATAATTTCATTATGATCCTGTCTCTGAGTAGATCAAGAACCCCCAGGACCAGTACATAAATATCTAACAAACCAATATTTGCCGTAATATATTTTGGGGTTTAAAAGCCACTGATTGAGGAAGTCTTTCCGATGAAAGATGAATTGTTTCTACAATGTTTTTGCCTTTTTTTTATGTCCATAGGAACAGACTTAGCTTTTTTAGATTTTTCTACCTGGATTATTGAGCATGCATCAGGGTACACATCAACATCATTGAAGTCTGCCTCTAGACCTGCGGAGAGAAAAAAAGACAAAACCGAGAAACCCCAATAACAAAACAACATATACAGTATCCATCCATCCATCCATTTTCTTCCGCTTATCCGGGGTCGGGTCGCGGGGGTAGCAGCCTAAGTAGGGAGGCCCAGACTTCCCTCTCCCCAGCCACTTGGAGCAGCTCCTCTGGGGGAATCCCAAGGCGTTCCCAGGCCAGCCGAGAAACATAGTCCCTCCAGCGTGTCCTGGGTCTTCCTCTGGGTCTCCTCCCGGTGGGACATGCCCGGAACACCTCACCAGGGAGGCGTCCAGGAGGCATCCTAACCAGATGCCCGAGCCACCTCAACTGGCTCCTCTCGATGTGGAGAAGCAGCGGCTCTACTCCGAGTCCCTCCCGGATGACTGAGCTTCTCACCCTATCTCTAAGGGAGAGTCCAGACACCCTGCGGAGAAAACTCATTTCAGCCGCTTGTATCCGAGATCTCGTTCTTTCGGTCATAACCCAGAGCTCATGACCATAGATGATATACATATACAGTATAATGGTACAAATAACATTAGGAAGTCTTTTATACGGTACATGGTGATACAAGATGTATTTAGTAGCCACCACAACCTAACCGAGTGTGTATCTGATAAACACTTGAATCTAAACACCTGTGTGAGCATGTTTGTCACTATAAGATTTCCCCTTGAGAAAGTTTAATAGTGGATGTGGGGACCCACAGATCCGTACCCACAGGACACAACGGTAACACAGGGAGAACTGGAGCCCCAGACACACATGGGCCCCAAGCCCGGAGCTCCGAGAGTCCCCTAACAGGAAACACTGCCCCCCCCCCCCCAGAGAGAGGCAGAAGGAAGCCCCAGGCAACCCCCAGCAACCACAATGCAGAAATCCCAAGAGGCTGCAGCGACAGTTCAAGAACACAATGACAGTTTGAGACGCGTCATGGAGCGTACATGGGAAAATGGACTAAATCTCAATAAAAATAAATGTGAGTTTGGCGTCAAAAAATTATGTTTCTCGGAGACGAACTATCTGCCCAAGGTGTTCAGCAAGATGAAGAGAAAGTAAAAGCCATCTTGAAGATGCCACAGCCTGTGGACAAAACAAGTGTCCTACGCATCATGGGGATGATCAATTTTATAGGAAAATTCATTCCCAGTTTGAGTGCAAAAATGACAAACATTTGCAGACTCTTGAATAACAATACAGGGTGTCCCCGACTTATGACGACATCGACTTACGAAGTTCCGACTTTACAAAGTTATCATAATTAATAAAAATATGAAGAAAAACATTTGTGTGTTTAAATGTACTTAATTTCATGTGTACAGCACTTTGTTGCAGCTGTGGTTGTTTTAAATGGCGTTATAAATAAAGTATCATTATTATTATTTTTATAATAAATTTTAAGTCTATTTGCGTAGCTTCTGGCAGTTTCCGGAAATGCCGCCGTGTCCGCCATTTTACGGTTAGTTCCAGTCTCGGCAGCTGCCAGCTGGCTTTGGAGGACCGTGTGTCAGATCAGAGGTTGCCTCATATGGATAAATTTGCTGGAAATGCTCGGTGAACTCTGTGGACGTCTCAGGCCCGGAGCAGCAGCCGCCGATCACTTCCACCACGCCGGCCGACACCACCAGCTCATGGGCTGGGCTAACACGCAGCTAATGGAGGAGCTAACGTGGGCGGGGACACCAAGCCGACAGGCGCCAGAGAGGCCATCTGCGTCCGGGAGCTTGCCTCGATGTCTGTTTGGCAGCCTAAGATGTCGGGGGACACCGAGCTAATGCGGAGAAACAGCGAGTGCAGACACCCTTTTGGATGGGCTAACATGCTAACGAGTGCATGCTAACATCAGCTAATGCAGCTCAGCTTGTTTTGGATGGACAATCACCGTGGAGAAACGGCTTTCAGTAAGTTATTAACTCTTATTCTGGCTCCAAATGTATGGAGTTAACAAGCTAACAGTCCTTCCTGTAAACAGTTTGGACCACGTGGAGCAGCACGAAGTTGAGGAGCTCGGACGTGCGAGGAGCTGACATGCAAACAGACGAGACAAGCTTGATCAGCTCAAAGTAAGAATTATATTTTTGTTTTTTAGCCCTGGACTGTATGTGTTTTTTGAGAATTATGTAGCTGTGTTAGGATAGGCAAAGTGCTTGGTAACTTGGTAACAGTTCATTATCGTACATGTACGTGTATCAGTGGCAACTCGTGTGGTATATAAAGGTGGTCCCTGACCTACAAATTTTCGAGTTACGAATGATAGGTCCCACATAGCAGCTGACTCTGTGGCGGATCCGCCTTCTAACCCGTTTAGGTCCGCCCTGCGTGTCTATGGCTTGCGCCTCCGGAGCAGCTCCGACCCAGAACAGGGCTCAGCAGACCCCCTACACTGTCAACATAATGGATCCGGCAGTGATTTGTGCAACGTAGGTTGCTCCAGGCATTTTGGAGAGCTCCGCCTGCCTCATTTGAATCAGCTCTCGAAGCGTATGTTCATATACGCACGCGCACTTTTTAAACCAGTCTTCAGTTACGGGCGTCGTTCGAGCTGGATGCAGCTACAGAGAGAGACGTCTCCTTCGGTGGATCATTAACTTCTTGCACTGTAAGTAAACTAGGGTTGCAACTAACGATTATTTCAATAATCGATTAATCGGCCGATTATTTTTTCGATTCATCGATGAATCGGAAAAAAAAAAAAAAAAAAAGGAAACAAGTTTTAATTATCACCTCTTTATTCCAAAATTTGACTGACATATCAAATCGCACAAAAAACAGGTTGCTACTTGACTATTCTGTTAGTAAAATATTGAATAATTAAAAAATAAAGTTAGTCAGCTTCAATAAAAAATAAATGTACACAAACATATATACAAATGTATTATTTATACCTGCACAAAATGTAGCTACTTTGTAAAATGTGTTTTTGAGGGACAAGTGTAACCTGGATTAAAGGTGTGGATTGTTTTAACCTGGATGGGGCAGCTGTGGCTGAGTGGTTAGAGCAGTCGTCCTCCAATGCAAGAGTTGGGGCTTGGAATTGAAGGGGTTTCTCATTTTCTCTATTATTTCAAACTGTGTGAGCTGACGTAGTGTATATATTTTTTTTACTGTGTTTTCATTTTAATATTGTTCTTTTACATTTTTATTATACTTTTACCGCTGTTAATATCATAATTTTTACCATTGGTGTGTGATACTGTTCTGTACATTTTTAAACCTCTTTTGTGTTGTGAAGGGGTTTCTCATTAGGTGTTCAAATGACCAGTCTCTCTTAGAAAAATGATGAAGATTTATTGACAGACACACAGGTTACAGGTTAACAGAGTTACAGCATGAATAAGCAATTCTTTGTGCACAGAGAATTGTGAGCATTTTGACAGACCTTTCCTCGGCGAGGTTCTTCAAAGAATGCTGCTGATATCTGAGATGTTTGGATCTCTTCAAGCTGCAGTTTGAGCTTCTCTGGTCTCTGATTGGCTCAGAGCACTGATAAGGAGTCCTGGAGCCTCTTGTGCTTGTCAGTTCTATGACCTTGTAGATTTATAGCTGTGGTAAGGAGTCTCTTGAAACTGTGTTCTTTGTTCTGCTTATTTGCTCAGTAAGAGAGTTTTAGAAATGTACTATTAGATATGTCCTGTGTGCGATATTAATGTAAATTAATGTCCAGATCCTAGTATGTGTGTGGTTTATAAGTACTACTTATTTAGTAGTTTGATTCATCTGTTTGTGTGTCTGTGTGCTCTGATCTCCTCAGAAGTCTGTTTGTGTGTCTGTGTGCTCTGATCTCCTCAGAAGACCAAGAGAAGCACAAAGGGCCTAGCCTGTTATCTGCATCTGAACATCCTGTTTGTTAGATCTAAAAGTATGTCTTATAATGTTGTCTAATTGCATAAACATATGTAAAACAGTTGTGAATACCTTGATTATAGAGCACTTGTGTATTAATCATATACAGTAGTGTATTCGTTTCAAATGAGATTAACATATAGAACTTCTAAACGTGTGTATTTCCCTTCACTCCTTCTCTTGACCTATTTTAATAGGTCAAAACAACCTGCACGCCACCAGCCGGATCCCCTGAAGAGGACCCCCACCTCAACACCACACGAAAAATACATCACACCAAAGAAAATCACCCAAAAACAAAAAATCAACCAAATCTAACGCAACCTCCATCTGACTCCAAAGCTAATCAATAACCCAACACCAAAACAATAATCACAATCCACAAATCACTCCATCAAGACATAAGAGGATAAATGTAATCACCCCTTTAACCCCAACCTTGGAGTGCTCTGCCTGACCCCTCATCAACTCCACAGGTATCTGGACTCGGCCAAATACATGTGATCCCTCTCTTCCGGCAGAGAACTGCGTCTGGCCACACGCTGACTCCAAAATCAACCATCCAGATCAACCTCCAAACACACCATTCACTTCCTAAACTGACCCCATTATTAATCAACAAAACCATCTAAGAATTAATGTCATTAGGACAAATACACACCTCTCCATTCCATCTCCAAACACCACCTAGCCACTACAGGTATCTGCTCTCTGCCAAATACAGGTGAGTTTGTGCAGCAGGCGATGGCCTGCACCCCGCCTGCACCAGGGGAAACACCGTCCCAACATCATCCACCTCCTTAGGAGCAATCATTTTTAAGATCCTCACCCGTGCACAAGGTGTCACACACCCCATAAATAGGCAGAACAGCAGAAAAACTCCCAGCGGCAAGGCCAAGAGCTTGACCATCACCTGAGGCCATGACCCTCTCGTGAACCAAGACAGTGCATGCCACGGCCCTATATGCGCCACCTCCGTCTGATGCTCCTGAAGCTCTCTCAGATGGCGCAGGGCCTCTGTCACCCTGACCTGTGGATCTGAAACAGATGCATCAGGTATAAAGGTACAGCAGGTGTTATTGGGCAGCACGGTGGCACAACTGGTAGAGCTGCTGCCTCTCAGCGAGAAGGTTGCCGGTTCAAATCCCGGTCCGGGGCCTTTCTGGGTGGAGTTTGCATGTTCTCCCCGTGCATGCGTGGGTTTCCTCCGGGTACTCCGGTTTCCTCCCACAGACCAAAAAACATGCTTGTTAGGCTGATTGGTGACTCTAAATTGACCCTAGGTGTGAGTGTGAGAGTGGATGGTTGTTTGGTGTGAGTGAGACAGGTCCCTCTTGTAAATGAGTCCCCGTGACTCAACGAGGCTAGCCTGTATAAATAAAGGTTGAATGAATTATCAATCATCTCACACACTCCATTAACAGATGCCTTAAACAAATCCAGCACCAATCTATGATGTAAAGACACAACATACATGGACCACCGCTCTGCAGAGGTGGTCCCTAACGCCTGTACCGACTCATAAATGAACATCCCAAATTGGTAATCTAAAGCTTCCACGCGCAACAGGTGGTCCCCGACCTTCGATCCCGGGAAGAAGCTACGCTTCCATTCCACTGGGACCTCTGAACCCCAAGAAGACTCGAGCTGACTGACGTCAGAAGTCTTTGACCGTCCCACATAGTGAGAACCGTTACTCAAAGACACCAGGTACGACCCCTCTGTAACCGCAACCGGTGCACAGCACCCAGTCCAGTTCGCTGGCAAGGTCAGGAATACCTGATGTCCACACAGCCAGGCCAAGGCCTCAACCGGATACGTACCATTGCTGCTAGGCACACCCATGAACTCCCTTCCCGGATGGTACACCGCTCGGCACCTCTCCTCAGGGAGTGACCCCACTACCACCTGATATGAGTCCTGATGATGGACGCGGTGCACACAGACAGGAAACTGTCCACTGGATGGCCATTCTACAAATTGAGCTAACACCATCGGGTGTGATAATGTACTCAATTTGCACCACTTAGGCTGACATTGCAGGTGCTCCATGTAGAATCCTCTGGAGCTAATCTGCAGAACACAAAATGACAACATCCGGTCAAGAGGTTTAATCGTCAATGGCAGCTGTGATTCCACAACAGGAAGTGGGGTACAGATGTAAGACTCAGACCTGTGACGGCTTCTGGCCAAGAACTGCGCATACCTGTACCAAGAGTTCCTCTGAAAGACTTCAGAAAAATTCATCGACAGATGACCAGCATCCTGTACCTGCGTCCATGCCCCCTGCATGAGGACATCTCTCTTGCCCCTCTGATGAGGTACGGGATGACAGCTCGGATGACCTGGTATCACACAGAAATACTCCAACAACAGAATGATGGAAACGATAATCAATGACCCCACACCTGCAGCCACCATTAGCCTCTTCTGCCCCTCAGCCATGCTTGATCTAGTTCGAAATCCTCTACAGTGTCAAACTTTGAACCCTGAAATGTGATGAAACACAACAGAAACACAAATTACCCCCTTCTCAGTTAAATCTGCAGAACCTGAAAAGGTAAATACACATGAAAAGCAGTGTTGAAACCCAACCACCAAACGCATGCACAGTTTACAAAATCTTCTTTTTTCCGCTTTCCTTTTTATTTACATAGGAAATCACTGGAACCGCACCTGTAAAAAATACATCCTCAAAATGAATAAATCACTCTCCCATTGAATTTTGAACCAGAAATAAGAAAGTGGTCAAAAACCCCTAATATTTTATGATTTAAACGCTGAAATTGAAAAATTTAACTCCAAACCCTTGAAAGTTAGACCTGGTAATGAATTAAAGTATGTGTTGTTCTGTTGATTTCTAATTTTAGATATAAGTAAGTTTAATTGATAAAAGTTAAAAGTTAAAGTGTAGCAGCAAATTGTTGACAACTAAACCAACTCTAAGATAAGAAATAGTCACTAATTTAATATTAAAGGTGAAATCTAATATCTAAACCTAAGTGTGTGATTTTTAAAATGTGATTTAAAGCTCCACTGACATCATCTTTTGACTTTTCAAAAAATGGCACAACATATATAAATATTAAGATTGACCCCTGACCGTTTTTGCTAAAATAATGTTAAATGAATGAAAATTCTCTCCCAAAACAGTTTAAAATTAGCGCCATTTTTTTAACACGATAAATAGGGATTTCGCCGTCGCAGGATGATGACGTCATGTAAAGGAATTTCCCTACTGCGCAGCTTGAAAACAATGGAGGAGCTACAAACTCGATCCGTCCAATTTAGCCATTTAAAAGTTAATATTTTAGCGGATTGTCTGCAGAGAAGCCAAAGTTATTTCCAGTAAACAGCAGGTTATAATTTTTTTCAGCTCCTGCTGGTTTTTGGAGACTTTTCACTTCATGAGGTGAGCTCAGCTGCTGTGTGGAGTTACATGCATGTGGACGAGGCAGAAGTAATTCTACAACATGTACATCGTCTCCAGCCTCCACAGCACTGAAATGGTAATATATTAGTTAATGTTCCTAATAATTATTCAACATTAATTAATAGTTTAAAAAATTAGTCCCTTTTAAAATATCTGTTAAATATATTATTCTTTTATTTTATTTTGTTTGTGTTTTCAGGTTTCCAGGTCTCCAGTCCATCACCTGAGGCTCTTCATGTTGAACCACTAGTACAACCCAGACTTTCACATCACAGCAGGTAAGATTGCATCAACGAAAAGAATACTACTCAACAATATTCTTTGATGTAAATCTGTTGATTTTCTGTGGTTCTGATGAGGGAAGTGACAAAGTGGATGCAGCATTCAGCCCATAATGGACCCAGATGTCCCCTGCGTCCAGACCTACAACACCTGGACATCCATGAGCGTTGTGGAGCGAGGATTCACAGAAATGTCTTCACCTGAAGAGTGGACCGAGGTGGAGAACAAACCTTGATATTGTTAAACAACAGATGGAGACGTCTTCAGGATCTGTAGAACATCAGGACTGCTGCAGAAAGCTACGTTTGTGCATCAAGACATTAAAATATGCAGAAATACTACAACTGGCCAGAGCATTGAGATGAAAATGAATCAATGAATTTAATATTTTTTTCTGAGTGTTCAAATGAACATGTTGTTTGAAAAAAGAAAAAAGGATAACAATGAACCAAGTGTTTCTGTAGTTATGTGTAAATAAAGTTACGGTAGTACACTATATTATCTGTTAGTGTTGAGTTATTCTTTGTGAGAATATTTGTGTTATTCTTTGTGAGAATATTTGTGTATCTGTTTTATTTTCATTCGTGCATCTACAACTCACAGCTCATACTTTAGTAAAAACAAAATTGGTGAATGTTGAAAGAAACATTTTATTAAAATAAAACCATCCCATATTATCAAATAAATGAAAACCTCTGGGGAAACATTAATATGAACAGATTATCAAAATAAATTGAGTTTAACACATATTAGCAAGTGTTGTTTGACTTCATCAGCTCTGTAAAAATGACTCCAACACCTCCTCGTCCACCCTCCTGTCCAGGTGTTGTAGGTCTGGACGCAGGGGACATCGGTCTAGTTTCTCCTCATCCTGCTGCTTGTACTTCTTCAGACTCCACCACCTCCTCGCTCCACAACGCTCATGGATGTCCAGGTGTTGTAGGTCTGGACGCAGGGGACATCTGGGTCCATTATGGGCTGAATGCTGCATCCACTTTGTCACTTCCCTCATCAGAACCACAGAAAATCAACAGATTTACATCAAAGAATATTGTTGAGTAGTATTCTTTTCGTTGATGCAATCTTACCTGCTGTGATGTGAAAGTCTGGGTTGTACTAGTGGTTCAACATGAAGAGCCTCAGGTGATGGACTGGAGACCTGGAAACCTGAAAACACAAACAAAATAAAATAAAAGAATAATATATTTAACAGATATTTTAAAAGGGACTAATTTTTTAAACTATTAATTAATGTTGAATAATTATTAGGAACATTAACTAATATATTACCATTTCAGTGCTGTGGAGGCTGGAGACGATGTACATGTTGTAGAATTACTTCTGCCTCGTCCACATGCATGTAACTCCACACAGCAGCTGAGCTCACCTCATGAAGTGAAAAGTCTCCAAAAACCAGCAGGAGCTGAAAAAAATTATAACCTGCTGTTTACTGGAAATAACTTTGGCTTCTCTGCAGACAATCCGCTAAAATATTAACTTTTAAATGGCTAAATTGGACGGATCGAGTTTGTAGCTCCTCCATTGTTTTCAAGCTGCGCAGTAGGGAAATTCCTTTACATGACGTCATCATCCTGCGACGGCGAAATCCCTATTTATCGTGTTAAAAAAATGGCGCTAATTTTAAACTGTTTTGGGAGAGAATTTTCATTCATTTAACATTATTTTAGCAAAAACGGTCAGGGGTCAATCTTAATATTTATATATGTTGTGCCATTTTTTGAAAAGTCAAAAGATGATGTCAGTGGAGCTTTAAGATTTAAAGTATGAAATGTTGCTGATTCAATCATGCAAAATAGAAACACCTGTAAAGTTCAAAACACTGTGTCAGTCTTTCTGAATCGATTTAACCCTCTGCTTTCTGGTCTGTTTAGATCTTTGTGGGAAGCGGCGTACTTCAGAGGTCACCACCCTTTTATTGGGCTGCAGATTGCTGAAGATTATACCCAGCTGGTACTTAGTTCAAATTTCCCCGTTCCACTGGTCAAGCAAAAACTGCCCCGACCCAAAGAGAATGGTTGACCTCCTCTTTTATGCTCCACTTGGTGTAGTCTGCCTTGTTAAGCTGCACTCATGCAACAGGCTCTCTTCTCTCAAAGCAACAAGGCAGACAGGCCTGGGGAACTGTTTCCCTATCGTTCTGGCCTATTCTCAAAAGCAAGCACAAAGATGCACCTCAGGAAGACAGGTGTTTTCAGGAAGCTCCACCACTCGAACCAGAACACCTCACGAACAGATGACTTCCACGGCAGAGGAAGTGAAACGATGAAAAGATGAGACCCACACCTTCCTCGAACCCGATCTTAAGGATGAAGATGCAGGACAGCCCACCGCTCGTGTGGACCACCCCCTCCAGGTGCAAAGCCAACCCTCTCAGCTGTGCAGCTCCGACAGAGCTGCCTCACTCGATGTGATGACCTTTGAGACCCCTTTTCCGGACCCCTCTCTGGCTGTGGCTCTCCCTCTCTGGCGAGGAGCTAGTGATGTGCGCCTCGACAGCTCAGCTGTGCGCACCCCCTTTGGCTCAGGCCACTCTCTTCTAGAGGCCCTGAGAAGCACCCCAGGTGTCAGTGGACCTTCCGGCCTCGTTCAGGCTTTACACTCTCAGGTGTAACGGATCCAAAGATCTGTAGATGGAAGCTGGACAAACAACTATTAGTCTCTCAAAATACATTATATGCGACATTACAACAACCCTTATCCCCTATCTACAGATGACCTCAGCCCTAACGGCCATTTTGTAAAGCCCCAAATCAATTAATTTTAGTCTGTGCACAGATTACAGCCAATTTTCAAAAGTATACTAACATGTTGAGGCCTAGAGTATTTCTAACATTCACTAGATCTGCATCACTAAAATGTGTACCATTATCTGATCTGATTTTTACAGGAAAACCATGACATGTAATGTAACAATTTATTTAAAAAAAATTTAGGACCGGTTTGTTGTCTTCTCTTCTAATTTTTTATTTTTATTTTATGCCCCTAGTCAGCCGGTGAGCGAGGCACACCAACCATAAATTTCTGAACCCTTTTACCGGTTCGAGCATGTCTGTACAACCAATTATTATCTCATGACCCGGTGTCATCACGGTCGAAAATTTTCTTGTTCGCGCGACCTCCTCGTCTGTTGAGCCTCACGCAATGTACGCACGGCACAATGTTCTGATCAGAGAATTTTAAATGTGTGTGTGCCACCAGCTGAAATCCTCTTCATCTGGTGTGCCCCACACGCGCGAGTTGCTGCTCCTCAAAATCTTCTTCTCTTCCATCTTCTGGATGGTCCAGCCACACTGTTTTTTCTTCAGGAGCCGCCCCTGTTTTTTCTTCAGGAGCCGCCCCTTGTTGACAGCAAGCTACAGAGGCCTCATCCCATCTCATGGCCCTCTCTTCTTCTGGTGTGACCATCACCATCTGACTCCAATTGATGTATCCCGATGCTCTTTTTGCTTCCAAATCAGCTTGACAGTTACATTCTTGATGTTTATTTATTGTCTGTGTGTTGGTTTTGTCAAAGCTGTGATACCATATCGCACGTCTGCTTCCTGTGTCTCCCTTTGCTGTCCAAAAACCCTCTCTTTTCCACTGAACGAGCTTAGTTAGTGCTGCACCCAAAGTTCACACAGAGCCCTGCCTCCGCCCTCTGCGCTGACTGTGTTCCTCTTTCCGCTTCAAACCTACTATCGCGTCAAAACACTGATCTGTCTGAAGCCCCTTACCAAACCAGCACTATCACTGCTCCGTTTTTTTTTTTGTCCACGGAAACCACTTTCCTCACCGACCACCACGTGCGCCTTCTGTGTTTTTCATAATTTTCTCTTATTTTATCCTGCAAATTTGTTCCCTCCTTGTCATCAACTTGTGCTCTCCTCATCTCTGAAAGCTTGTTCTTACTTAATTGATCTTATCTGCACTGATTAACGATCTAATTAATGCGACTTACTTATATTCCTGAATTTCAACTCATCCGTTGTACACACCAGACTCCCAGAAAGGCATTACATCGAGGAGAACTGCCATTATTTATCTAACCTTTAAAACCCAATATGAATAATTGTGGCGACACCAGTTTTACCTGTGAAAATATTCACAAACTCATTTTGCTGTAGGCCTCGGGATGAGAGCCTTGTTATTTTGTTTAAGAGCCCTCTGGAACCGGGAGGAGCAGGCAAACAGAGCTCACAAATCAGTATTAATCTATTAATTATGTGACCTGCGGTGGCCTGTTCTATGTGTCATCATTAAATAATGCACTTTACGTTTGGACCCTGAGACTGAGGCCCCAGTGTGACCCCACCGATTCAAATGGTAGGCCGACGCCTTCACGGGTTGCTGGAATGAGTGACTCCTGACAGCTGTTCCACATGCTCATGCTCTGGTCGTGTGAGTTTGTCCATTGTCCAGCTTAGGTCAGCTTCAGTGACATGCCACCTCGTTCTGGTAGCTGTCTCGTGCAGGGTGCTCCAAGCCCTGATTTCACTTGATTTCACGTTGTGTTTGCTGACTTTGACATCTGTTTGTGTCCTGGACTGTTCTTTTGTTCAGGTCGTTGCCTTGAACTATGGCTGAGGAAGTTCATGGACATTCTGGTGTTTGAATGACAGTTCTTTGGTTTTTCTCCCTTTAACTGTCCTTGTCTTGTGTCTATTCATGAGTGAGAGGTCTTGCTCTCACTTGCTTGCAGCTGTCGCTCTCAGAGTCAAAATGAACCATGTAGACGTCAACTTTATGCATTCAAATCCAATCGAGCCACTACTGTTACCCCAATCCCCTGACAAACGAAAAAGTATCATGCATTTTGGTTGATTCCTAACTCATGGTAAATTACAATTATGCGTTCTGTAAGAAAAGAGGTCTGTCTGTCTGATGCTCCCCCTCCCCGCACTGTATGCTATCAGGCTGTAGGCTGAAAAAGAAATACGAGTAATTGTCTAATAATAACGCCAATAATATTACTAGATGAAAACTCAAAAGTGAAATCTTCTCGGCATTTGTCTCCCAGAGCACATCTCGTTGGATCTGGTCGGCACAACGTTTTTTCTTTCCCTAATTTAAAGTCAAAGCGAAAAATTTACAAAACAGTTCTTACCACAAATTGAAAATGAATTTAAAGTCGACCCAAGACTGTCTAATCCAATCTGACTGTCCAATCTACATGTCATTGTTGATTTTTTTTTACTTTATTTACCCAACCGAGGTCTGTCTGCTTGTTTTGTATATAATGTATATAGAAATCTGTCATCTCCTGTTGGTTTTGAAATGTTAACATCTGTTTACTGTGATTATAGTTTTCTTTATTTTCCTTTGATAAGTGCAAATGCCTATTGCCAATGTGACGTGTGCTGCTGACCACTTAACCAGGTCACCCTTGTAAAAGAGATCTCGATCTCAACGGGCTCTACCTGGTTAAATAAAGGTGATTGATTGATTGATTGTCTCACATCTCTCTAGAACTCTCGTGTTCGTCTAATTGATGCTCTTGAACTTCCCAAAGTAAGCTTTTTGCTCTGTGGCTGATTTCTAGATAATTTTTCACCTCACCTGCCTAATCGTCTCTCTGGTCCTTCCTCAACCTCTGAGTGGCCTTCTTGCACCTCTCTTCCAATATGAATCTTTTCATATCATTCCACATTTTTTCTGGCTTTCTCCCTCCTTCAGTTTCTGCAATTTGCTTCAACCTCCTGTAGGTGGCGCTGTTTGACTGCTCTTCTTCTTGCCACCTGCTGCTCTGAATTTTCTTTTAAATTGAACTGTTCTCTGTGTGCCCTAATTTCTGTCCAGTGTCCGCAATTAAGAACAATTCTTCTAGAAGGTCAATCTGTTTTAGCTGTTCATCATAATTATTAATTAACTGTTGATAGTCTGCGACTGTTTTACAATGATTTTTCCGTTCCAATTTCTTGTTTAAATCTGGTTAGGACTAAATTAGCTAAATTTCCTGTTGATCCGTCTGCTTTCTCATCAATTTTTGATGCAGGTTCGCTCCACTTGTTATCCCTCTCTGTTTTTATCGTTGGTAAAAGTCTGATATTTGCTCGGATCCTAAGCAATAGTTCACAAATGTTTCCTTGTTCCTGCATTTGTTTACCTTGCATGTGCGCCATGATCGCCTTCACGCAACCTCATTCACCCAAAATGTTTATTCCCCATCCGTTCTCACATGCACTTGAGATCTCTTGTAAAAACACAGTAAAAAGTCTGAAACAATTCTGAGGTGAAAACCTCTGTGTTCAGGCTTATTTCTATGTTGATCAACAGCTCCCTCTGGCGGACAAATTATGGCTGCACCATTCACCACTGGAAGAAAAAGAAAACTTCACTTCACACTCACTTCACTCTCTCTGAGTCGACACAAACAATTAATGACAATCAAAAACACGGAAAATGGATATATATATAAACAAAGACACCCCCCTTTGACATTAATTGACACGAATAGACAAAAGAAACGAGAAAAATGCATGCAAAACGGCCGAAACTCAAAATTCAATCAGCACCGCCCCAATCAATGGACAAGCGGGCCCCACCCAGTCTCCAGTGCGATTCCACCACGGCGAGTAGCAAGGTCGCCGCAGGGCACAGCTGGCAGACGGTCCTAACACGTGACCGCGATGTATTCCCGCGATACACCGCCGCACGGAGGTCCACTTCCCTCAGTGGCTTCCGGTCTGACCCGCGACAGACCAGGCAACGGGTCGCTCGGCAACCAAAAACAGGCGGCACGGGGTGATCACGCACGCAGTGACGCCCCAGGGAGTCGGGAGCTCCCCTAACGTGGTACGTGCAACAGAGCATCCCCGCGAGTCCAGCCACTCTGATTGAAACGAGCGCACCCGGAAACGTCCAATGAACACGTAGCGACGCGCGCACGCCTCCCCCCTCTGGCCTCGGGCGGACGGTAACCCCCCCGCCCGTGACCAGCGGCAGCGAAACCCATGACGCAGACGACGTTCGACGTTTGATCCCCCAAAAAAACAAGTACACAAGCCCAATCCCTGCAACCTCTCTTGGGTCGCTTTTCTCTTCTATTTCCACTACAGACCTATTCGGTCACCGCCCCCAGTGCGATTCCACTGCGCTAATCCGCAAGTTCAGCGCAAGGCACACTGGGAGCTGTAGTTTTCACCTCACTCGTGAACTTCCGGCGACCCCCCCACGACGCCAGGCATCGGTTACGTACGACCTTCAAAACAAGCGGCAGCCGTTTGAACTACTCATGAGCGGACATGAAACAAGTTGAACAACCTCTTCCGGCTACTCAAAGGACCGAACGCTCCGGAAACGCTTTCCCAAACAAGACAGTGAAACAAGTCTTCGTGACTCCACTAGTCACGCGGACGAACGGATCCGTCCCACGTGAAAGAAGCGGCCACAACCTGCTCCTCACGGCTTGAATAGAAAACGTTTATTCCCCAAAAGTAAGTAATCAAAGCCTCAATGTTCGAGCACCTCGTGATTAAATGAAACTCGAACCACACACACACAACGACACACACGAAGGAAAAACCACGAGCACGCGCCCCCCCCTTCACGAGCACGCGCCTCGGCCCGAAACCGAGCTGCCGGGACCGTCTCGCACACACACACACAAGCGTCTGTTCAAACTGAAACCTGTGTCGTCAGAACAAGCCAAATACGTATATTTAACTTTAACTCTAAGAACCATAATACATCACGAGACTGAACTTCTTCTGTTTGCAGTTGAATTTGGGACTGTGGCCAAATAGTCGTTTCTGTTTAATACACGGTCGACTCACCTTATGTAGTCATGTCACAGAGCTCCACTGCAATACATCTGAAGAAAGTCATCGTCGCACCCTCCAAATCAGAGAAAGAGACAAGGCCAGACGTCCGGGGTCACCATGTTGAAGGGATTTCTCATTAGGTGTTCGAATGACCAGTCTCTCTTAGAAAAATGATGAAGATTTATTGACAGAAACACAGGTTTACAGGTTAACAGAGTTACAGCATGAATAAGCAATTCTTTGTGCACAGAGAATTGTGAGCATTTTGACAGACCTTTCCTCGGCGAGGTTCTTCAAAGAATGCTGAAGATATCTGAGATGTTTTGGAGTATGAAGCTGCAGTTTGAGCTTCTCTGGTCTCTGATTGGCTCAGAGCATTGATAAGGCGTCCTGGAGCCTCTCGTGTTTGTCATTTCTATGACCTTGTAGATTTATAGCTGTGGTGAGAAGTCTCTCGAAACTGTGTTCTTTGTTCTGCTTATCTGCTCAGTAAGAGAGTTTTAGAAATGTACCATTAGATGTGTCCTGTGTGCGATATTAATGTAAATTAATGTCCAGATCCTAGTATGTGTGTGTGGTTTATAAGTGAGTATGATTCATGTGTTTGTGTGTCTGTGTTCTCTGATCTCCTCAGAAGGCCAAGAGAAGCACAAAGGGCATCTGTCCCCTTAGCATGTTATCTGCATCTGTACATCCTGTTTGTTAGATCTAAAAGTATGTCTTATAATGTTGTCTAATTGCATAAACATATGTAAAACAGTTGTGAATACCTTGATTATAAAGCAATTGTGTATTAATCATATACAGTAGTGTATTCGATTCAAATGAGATTAACATATAGAACTTCTAAACGTGTGTATTTCCCTTCAATACGGATAGGTGCAGCGTCCGCAGTGAAGCGGGCGCTGTACCGGTCTGTCGTGGTGAAGAGAGAGCTGAGTCGAAAGGCAAAGCTCTCAATTTACCGATCGATCTACGTTCCCACCCTCATCTATGGTCATGAGCTTTGGGTTGTGACCGAAAGAACGAGATCTCGGATACAAGCGGCTGAAATGAGTTTTCTCCGCAGGGTGTCTGGACTCTCCCTTAGAGATAGGGTGAGAAGCTCAGTCATCCGGGAGGGACTCGGAGTAGAGCCGCTGCTTCTCCACATCGAGAGGAGCCAGTTGAGGTGGCTCGGGCATCTGGTTAGGATGCCTCCTGGACGCCTCCCTGGTGAGGTGTTCCGGGCATGTCCCACCGGGAGGAGACCCAGAGGAAGACCCAGGACACGCTGGAGGGACTATGTTTCTCGGCTGGCCTGGGAACGCCTTGGGATTCCCCCGGAGGAGCTGCTCCAAGTGGCTGGGGAGAGGGAAGTCTGGGCCTCCCTACTTAGGCTGCTACCCCCGCGACCCGACCCCGGATAAGCGGAAGAAGATGGATGGATGGATGGATATATATACATATATACAGTATATACATTCATTCAACCTTTATTAATACAGGCCAGCCTCGTTGAGCCACGGTGATTCATTTACAAGAGGGACCTACTTATATATTCATATGTAAATATGCCCCCAAGGCCTCCTCCACACCAACAGAATGGCCTCATATACATACCAATGGCTGCAAAAATGCTAATTCAATGAGCCATTTGACTAACTCCCATGGGAACTATAGTTAGAATATCCGAATGGCTCACATGTGGTAGTGCTAGTGCTAGAGAGATGAAAACAGTATTTGTTGCTTTTTGTTTGTGAAACAACAGAGAGGAAGCTGTTTTGGCCGTGTTATATATGTGACCTGCAATCCAACACCGCCATCTCCTGTCACAATCTACGGTGGTCAGTGACAGAAATTGATTCAATGAGCAGCAAAGCATTCTATAAAATTATAAACTGTTTCATAATAATAAAACACAACACATATTTACCTTTTTGACAAGACTGGGCATGCTCCATACATCCATGCACACAGAGGCATTTGGTAGCGTCTAGCTCGGTGCAGATCCTGTGACATGTGACGTAATGACGTCAGTGCGACGTGATGACGTCACTACGAGTACTCGAGAGGGACAAAAAGACCTCGATAGAAGTTTTAGGACTCGATCTGGCGATTACTCGGGTACTCTGTTAAAGCACTACCGCTGACAACCCGGAAATGTGGGCTGGTGTGCCAAAAATTGATTGGCTGCCAAATGGTTGCCGCTGGAGCGTGCATGGGAGGACTTTAACACAAATTTAACAAGATAACCACCTAAAAACAATTATTTGTTTGCTCAAAATTATACTAAAGATGTCTCTCAGTTGAACTTTTCCTTAATAAATGCCCTTTATTGGTCAAATCAGCTGCATTTCGCCAGGGCGACGTGGTGAAATGCAGCTGATTTGACATTTGGTCCAGGAGTTACGGAGCGAGATGACAGTGGCTTTAATGGCAAGCCAAGTGTCTCATTCGTAGCCACTTTGACCTATTAAAGAGACACATGGCTTGCCATATTAGTCGAGTGCCCTCTAGTGGCTAAAAATGGTAGTGTTCAATATTTTCCATGTCAGAATGAATGAAATTGTCAGCTCTCAGCCAAAAACTGGTTATAAATAGGGAAAAATTAAAAAAACATAAATACATAGTTTCGCTGTATAAGTTGCAGGCATGATAATTTATGCAAAAAAACTGTGACATACAGTGAAAATTTCAGTATATGAATCATATATTGCATACTGTTCAGTGCTCTGAGATGACTTCTGTGTGATTTGGTGCAAATATAAATTAACTGAACTAAAGTGAATTGTAAAAATTAAACCAATGTGGGAAATAACTCAGCTTGTAAAATATTTTTCTTTTCTGTCTACCGTAATTACTGTAAAAATGTGATTTTAGTGACAAACTGCTTGTTTCACAGTAAATTTCTACTCAGACAACGTGAGCTCAACAGAAAAACACTGATCAAATGTAACTTCAGAATGTGTGTTTATGTTTATGTTTATTACATTTGTTCATTTTTTTTACAAAAGAAACACAATACAAGACAATCCCATAAATGATAACGTACAAAATATAAAAAAATGAAAGGTAGCAGAAAGAAGAATAAATCTTATTATATCTGCCCCTTTTTTCAAACAATCAGATTAAACAATAATAATCTTCCACCAACAGTACAAAATGACTAACTCTTTCTAATTTTCTAACTAATACAATACACATTACGTCATTTCATTTTTTTTTTAACAAATTCATTTTGATCATTTTCTTAAATGTAAACATTGACTTGGCATTTTTAACTACATTCTCCAAGCCATTCCATAATCTAATTCCCTGGATTGAGGTAGAACGTCCCTTCAAACTAGTTCTGAATTGTGGTTTTACAAACATCTCTGTCCCCTTAAGATTATAACAACTTTGTCTTTTAACAAAATGCATTTGGATATTTAAAGGTAATGCGTTATTCTGAGCCCTATACATAACTGATAAAATATTATAATCTACCAAATCATGGAACTTCAATAACTTCAGTTGATAAAATAATGTACTTGATGGATGACAGTAATGTTTTCTAGTGATAATTCTTACAGCTCTTTTCTGTAATACAAAAATAGGCTTTGTGATTGTTTTACACACATTCCCCCAAACATCAATACAATAGATTAAGTGTGGAACAATGATTGTGTTATACAACAAATACAGAGCTTTATCATTCAATAGGTCTCTGACTTTGTACAGTACTGCAATCGATTTAGCTATTTTTATTCTTACAGAATTTATGTGTTGTTTCCATGTCAGTTTGTCATCAATGATAACACCCAAAAACTTCACCTCACTCACTCTACAAATCTCAACATCCTCAATTTTGAGTGGAACATCAACAGTTTTCTTTTTATTACTGAATATCATGTAATTAGTTTTTTCTAGATTTAATGATAATTTATTGATTTTTTATCAAAAAAGGCGTTCAATACAGGATCAACTAGACTTTATTTGTTGCAGAAAACGTTTCGACTTCTGTCCAGAAGTCTTTTTCAATTCTGAATGAATGGAAGCTGTGAGAACGAGAAGTTTTATACAAGCCACGCACCAACATATGAAATTGGAAACTGAAATAACACCACAAAATACGTAACATGCCTATTCTATTTAAGGCCCTGTTTACACGGACACTGTGTGGGGGAAACGCAACTTTTGGGTATGTTAATTAGGTTGAAAGTTTTGCGTTGACATGGGCGAATTCTGTGGATACGACTCTCTCCCCCCACCCCCCGTACTCATGAATTTACTGTAGTTACCATGCTGGGCCATTAGATGGCGCTGTGATTTTTGGAACCTTCACCACTGCGCATGTGTGCAGCCTGGGGTAAACAGAGCACACGAGGCAGCCTGTTTTCCTCTCTGGCTAAAAGTTCAGCTACTACAAGTTGTTGTCAACAAGTTAACAACAAGGTAAAGCTGGAATTTGGATAAGAGTCAAACACCAAGTAGGGGCCGCTTCATCTGCACACCAGTTGCTGACTGGACCGGAACCGAGTCAACATGTCTGACTTTACTCCGTGAGAATCAGCTGATTTACAGCAGCGCTACAAGGTAAACCATGTTCTTAATAATGTTTCCTTGTGTTTAGTTCGATCACAGAACAACCAACTGAGGTTTTATTTTTTTCCTGCGAGGTCGAAGCTGTTCCACGAAGCGGACCGGCGGTTCGGATGTGGGTCCAGTTTCCACCAGGATGAAAACAACAGAGTCCAGTTCATTAAAGTTCGGTTAACGTGTTTTTAAAAGTGTTCAATTTAATTCTCAGTGTTTGTGACATGAGTTTGTGGTGTTGAATAAACAAATAAATTAAAAATCAACCTGGTGTCTTCATTTTCAGCAGCATGTTAGGCATGACGTAACGAGTCCAGATAGCTTCATTTAGCTCAGATAAATGTAAATATCTCCCACGCTAACATAAATACTGTTTATTATTGTTAAACTGTTAATATATAGCACATTTAGTATGTTATAGTGCAGCGTGACACGTGAAATGTCCGACTGCCTCGTTAACAGACAACTGGATCCAGGCAGCTGGCTCTCTTCCAACACAGATGCAGGTAAGGTGTAGAATAATTAAATATGAGAATCAAAATATATTCCATCAGCTATAGTTCAGAAAGTGGTGCGTGTGTCCACTGTCCAGTCCACCGCCATTGTTAAAATGCCGGCTGTCTGCGCGTGCGTGCTGCGTGCATGTGTTCAAACAAAAGCTCCACGGGAGATGTTTACATTATCAACGGGGGGTCAGCGAAAAACTTCCACCTTGAGAGCAGGGTCAGAAAAGTATCGGTGTCATCGAGGGGGGCCAGCAGCGTCGTGTAGGCGATAAGCAAAGTCGCAAAGAGAAAGTAGCGGTTACACTCAAAATACGCGCCGTGTAAACAGGCCCTAAATTGACAAAACAACACATCACACCTGGGGGTTTGTAACACATACATGTAAATTGAAAGATCACACCTTAACAGTAGGAGGTTCCCTTGAGGTCTCTGGTAGAAGACACAAAACTGTATGTAAATTGACAAAAAACACCTCCCAAACAACAACAGAGGCTACTCAGAGAAACTTTGTTAGTCTAATTTACAGACCTTTTTGATTTTATCATGTCCTGGACGACTGAGAATCTTCACCAGCATATTTATTGATTTTAATCCAAGTTTGTATTTTGACAAATTCTGTCTTTATCAATTCCAACATTTGTTCTACATCTTCACCTAAACAGAAAAATGTGGTATCATCAGCAAAAAGTACACATTTAAGGAGTCCTGACACATTTACCAAGTCATTCACATATAAAATAAATAGCTTTGGTCCAAGTACAGAGCCTTGGGGAACTCCACATGTGATATTACAGAGGTCAGATCTTACATCATTTATTTGTACAAATTGTTTCCTATCTTTCAAGTAGCTAGATACCCACTGTAATGCTGGTCCTCTAATACCATATTTGTTCAGTTTTTCAAGGAGAATGGTGTGATCAATAGTATCGAATGCTTTTTTTAAATCAACAAAAATACTGACACAATATTGTTTTTGATCGACAGCAGTAGTTATTTGTTCCATTAATTCCATGAGAGCCATTGATGTAGAGTTTTTTGATCTAAACCCATACTGACTGTTGCTTAGAATATTTTGTTTATCTATAAATTGATCTAGTCTGTTTACAAATAGTTTTTCAAGAATTTTTGAAAACTGTGGTAACAAGGATATAGGTCTATAATTGTTGACCACACATTTATCACCATTTTTAAAATGTGTGTGTAATAAAACTCTTGATGACAGGGAACGTTACTTCTCCTCTTGGGACAACTGGACCTTTACATTTCCACAGAAACAAGCAGCTTCTGATAAACTCTTATCTTTCCGCTGAACTCTTTGATTCTGTGACCTTCAAACATGAACCCGACCTCCTCCCCGTGGCTCGAAGGACTTTGGTCGCGGTAAAAGTAAAAGCTCTTTGAGTTTGAACCTGGCTCATGTCTGACCTTTGTGCTTTACTGGAACATCTTCAGTTTTCTACAGAACCAGCAGGAACTTTTTTAGTTTCTTGTCGTGTGTGAGCTTTGAATCAACTTCCTCTTTAAAATTTGTTTAATCAGCGTCTGTGTTTTATTTGAGTCAGAGGAGGATTTTTCTCAGAGACATGCTGCCCGTACATCCAGAGTGCGTTCATGGTTCTGGCCTTCTGTCAGAGCTCCCCTCCGCTGGTGACATGACACCCTCAGACTGCGAGGGCGGTAAACAACCAGAGCCGGAGGCTGATAAACAAAAAATAATCTTTTTTTTTACTGTTTGATAAGACAGATAGATGGCCTCCCTTCACACCTTATAGCCATCCTCTCACTCCAATATGTATATATATATTTTTTTTTTAATAGAGAGAAAGAAAGAAAAGAGAAAGTGAGACAACAAAACAAAAATAATCATTTTACTGTTTGATAAGACAGAACTGAGGACGCTCACCACCAACCTGAGGCCACAGCATCCCAAAGTGTGTGAGCGTGAACATGTGAGCGTGTGCACCTGTTTAAAGTACACATCAGCGGTAACTCTGTCCGCGGTGTGTTTTTAAATACTCCACTGCGCCGTGACACTGTGGCTCTGAAAGATGGCATTAAATGAACCCCGGCAGCTTCAGAAGCTGATCTGAGCTTTGAACGTCTCTGGTTCGGTTCTGGACCTGGAACAGAACTGGATGTGTGTCACGGTGATTCATGTTTCTGCTCCGGTTATTCTGGAAATGAATCTGCAGACAGTATTTTTATCAGAGTCAGAGTCAGAGAGAATTTATTGTCATTTGCACCGCATGTAGTACATGTGTTGAAAACGAGATTATGTACACAGGGTCCCAGTTACATCCAACAACAAATGCAAGAGAAAAACAATAATAACATCTAGGATTAACTAAGAGAGACATCAGCTAGTAATACACTAAGCCCTAATGTAGTAGAAAAACATCATTATAAACAGCAGCACGAACATGAGCAGATGGTCACAGATGAACGCAGATAGTCACAGATGGACGCAGCAACAAGAAACAGATCAGTATCAACATGATGTGACATTTTGCAGTGTTTATTCAGTGTTTATTGTTTTCTCAGAACACCAGTTTGTATGTCGAGGCGTTGCACGACAGATTTGATTGGTTCCTTCGGGGCAAAAAAAAAAACATTGTTAAAGACCGTGTAAAGTGAAATTAAATGTGTGTTTTTAGTTTGTCACATGGCATAAATATGTGTTATTAATCACCCATATAAATCTGACTGATTAAAAACATTGTTTTCCTTATAAAATTAAGTGTCAAAAATCATGAAAATACATTATTTTCCCTTGGTCTGAAACTGTGGGGGCGTGTCAGTGCAGGGAGTGGTTTCAGCGCAGTTCTGCTGAGCTGAGCTGAGCGAGGCAGACAGCAGAGATCCACCTCCTCCGTTTTTATCTAAGTTCTGGCTGCCAGTAGCTCCTTTTTCCAAGAGTTACGCTGTTTTTAGTGCACTAACAACTCTGGTTTTGTTTTTAAAGTTGAGGACACATAACTCCGCTGTTATGTGTTTAATAATAAGCGCTATTTTAGAAGATGAGCAGCGGACTCGCTGCACCCGGTCCGACCCGGTCACATCGCATGCGGGGTCTGTGTTGGTGATTAAAATAAAGAGTAATCACGTTGATAACTAAGTTATCTCATCTGTGTCAGCGAGTCACTGCGTTTCACGGCGCGCGTGGCAGGAGCTCAACGCACACACACACACACACACACGCGCGGCGCGGAGCTGCAGGTGGCCGCTCCAGCAGCAGCCTGGGTTTGTTCTGACTCCCTCCTGCGTCTCAATGTGGGTGCCCTGACCATTGCGACATCCAGGGAAGATGCAGGAACGAGGCATAATTGATTAGCTAGCTAACGATGAACAAAATATCCATGCTATTGCTATCTGATGCTATCTGCGATTCGCGAGTGAACGGCTCCACCCATGCGAAGAACAATTTATATGGCTGGAGCAGCAGGGGGTAGTGCTATACTAATGAGGACCGCGTGACGAAACGCGGTCACGTTTAAACCACGCCTAAAAAATCCTGAAACAAACATGTCTTCATACACAGTTTCATCTATAACTCCAAAATTAATTGAGCTACTATTTTGAGACTTTTTACTGACCGCTAGCTCACTCAGCTCTCGAGAGGAAGGGTGAGGGTGGTTTGGAACCTCCAAAAAGCGAGGCCGAATCGTGCCCACTAGCTGTCTCCGTAGAGGGGGACGTGTTCTTGACCAGCTCCTCCATCAGCTCCACAATGGACAAGTCCCCCCTCGGCTGAAACTCTCCCTCCGGGAGGGAGAAGAGGTTCTTCCGCCATCAGAAAAGCACAGGCCGGACAGTAGAAACCAGGCTCAAAGGCTCGTCGGGCGTGAGCAACACCAAGGCAGCCCTCGTATACATCATGCGGGTCTGTCGACAGAATGATGCCCGTCTGGCACACGGGGCACGTCTTGATGGTCGTCATTGTAGTCATGTTGAGAAGAAGAATTCCAGTGATCTTAGCATTGGCTGAAGAAAAACGGGAGCAGAGCCTCGGTCCAGGTGGGTTCTTGTAGTGGACCGAGCGTGGCCCAACAACAGGTGGGAGTGGACTAGAAGTTTTTCAGTGAAAAGGCACGACTTGCGGGTAAACACAATAAGCACAGCTTTTAAAGGGCGGAGCTTACACGAAATAGAACAAGCAGTAATTTACAGTAAGTGGCAGCTCAAAACATGGCTATACTTGTTGCTCTGGAAACAAAAAGTTCACCTAATTTCTCATAATTTTGAGTCTCCAACATTTCCAGCCCAGACAGATTTTAACCTTAACAAATGTTAAAATGAGGAAACATAAGATTTCTATAATAAATAAATCCCCAATATCAATATTAACAATATTAATTAAAAAAATTAACTTCTTTTGTTTTGGCTATGAGGAAAACTTGATGTAAATTGGAAAAGTGTTATTTTAT
>JBBPBX010001343.1:88407-104588 GCA_038048925.1 Garcialebias charrua
ATGACCGTCAGAATGTGACTGAACAAAGTTTCACAAGCGAAGAGAAAGCAGACGACATCACTGATGAGAGGAAAGACTAATTCGTCGGTGTGGACGTAGTTCGGTTTTGTTAAACTGCAGGTCTCATCTGCAGCGAGTCCTACTCGGTTTCTTTATTTTGCAAAACGTGACAAAGTCGTTCTAACTAGCGGTGGAAACATCTATTCTAACTTGTTTAATCTGAAGAGTTTCCACTCGATAGAATATGATGAGAGTCAGAAGATGAAGAACAATAAAGTTTGAGCCAACGTTTCCCTGAAACTACGACGTAAACAAACAGCCCCAGCAGCGCTGCATGTTTTTTTATTCAAAATAAAACAAATTCATCAGAAGAAGAAAAAACACTGAATGAAAATGTGCAGAAAGACGAAAATAGTGTTTTAATATCTGCCCCTTGTTTAAAAAATACAAAATAACTACAAACAAACAACCTTCACTTCACCTGCACCACACCTTCCCAACAACTTTGATTTAATCATATTTTAAAACATATAAATAGTTTTAGAAATGTTTATGGTGATATCAAGTCAACACAATCCTGTTTCCTGATTTACAACTCAGCTCCTTCAAACTAGTCCTAAATGGAGGTTTTACAAACATTTACATTCCCTTCAGGGTTTAATAACTTTAAACAAATTTTAATTGAATATTTGGGGGGTAATTTTTTTTCAGTTTTATACATGACTTGTAAAATACTATGTTCAACCAAATCATAAAATTTTAATAATTTAAACTGATGAAATATTTGTTGGGTGACCATAGCACTTCCTACTAATAATTCTTGTAGCTCTTTAAAAACAAAACAAAAAAAAACAGGGTTTGTAATAGTTTTACATGCTTTTCCCCAAACTTCAATACAACAGATTAAATATGGAACAATCATTACATTATTCAATATATTCAAAACTTTGTCATTCAAAAACTATTTTACTTTATACAGTAATGCAATTGATTGTTATTTTTATTCTTAAGTAATTTCCATGAGATTTCTATGTCAGCTTCTTATAAATAACAACACCCAAAAGTTTTATTTAATTAACTATGAATTTCAATGCTGTAAATTTTAAAGATGTTTAAAGTTAAAACTATTAATATTGACACAGTTGAGAATTTTATGGCAAGAAAGTTCATGCTCAATAATCCACGTACCAAATCCAATAATTTTCAGTCGGGTCATCTGGACAGTTTCTTTTTATAGAAACTGGATGGAGGATGGAGGGTGAAACGTTTCTATAAAAAAGAAAGTGTCCAGATGACCCAACTGAGAATTATTGGGTTGAGAAGTTTATGTTTATTTGATGGTGATTTCCATCTTTTTGGAGGCTAAATACAAATACAAGGAGAACATTAATTTATTTGTATAGTTTATAGTTTTTTTTTAGGCTTTTATATTGTTTATATCGATATCGAATTATATCGATATCGACCGAAATTAAGAACTATATCGTGATAAAAATTTTGGCCATATCGTCCAGCCCTATGTGTACAGGTAGTCCCCGACTTACGAGCGAGTTCCGTCACTAGGGGGCGCTCGTAAGTCAAAAATTCGTAAGTAGGAACACATAGTAAAAAAAAAAAAAATTTTTTTTTTTTTTTACTTTTTTTTTTTTTTTAATAAATGAATACATGTACAGTACTGGACAGTCACCAAGCACTTAGCCTATCCTAACACAGTTTTTAAAGATGAAGGAATAAGTTGAATTGTCTCCCTTTCACATAAAGGGAGCAAGCTCCCTATGGAGCCTGCAGGGAGGAGGGAGACAATTCAACTGACTCCTTCATCTTTAAAAACTGTGTTAGGATAGGCTAAGTGCTTGGTGACTGTACAGTACTGTACATTTATCTATTTATTAAAAATATACAGTATATACAGTATTTTTATTTTTTATTGTTTTTTATTTATAAATAGATAAATGTACAGTACTGTACTAGTGCTTTAACAGATTAACCGAGTTTTCGACAGATCGAGTGCTTTGACTTCTATCGAGGCTTTTTTGTCCAACTCGGGTACCCGTAGTGACGTCATCACGTTGCAGTAAGGTCTGTACGTCACATCACGTGATAAAAACAGAGCGCTGGGTAGCTTTTAGCTTTTAGTAGACGCTACAAAATGCATTCCTTTGTGCGCACGGATGTATGGAGCTGGTCCAGTCTTGTCAAAAAGGTAAAACAGTTTATAATTTTATAAATTGCTATGAACACCGTAGTAGATTGTGACAGCAGAGGGCAGTGTTGCAATGCAGGTCCCATATATAACACGGCCGAAACGGCTTCATCTCTCTCGTTTCACAAAGAAAAATAAACAAATATTCATCTCTCTAGAGCTATTAAAGGGGACCTCAGATGCATTTTTTAAATTTTTATGTTATTTCTGTGTGCTATCTAGACCCTATTCCTTCAATTTAATGCACAAAATAATTCTTAGATAATCAATTATACCCTTTTTAATTCTGCCAGTTTTAACTTTCGTTTTGAACGACCGGTTTCTGATAGAAGTTCTGAAGTCCACGCCCTTCAAAGATCTGTTTACGCCCTGTAACAGCCAGTATCTGTAATGTGTTGTTGTTTTAAAATTAGCTCTTTTTTTATTACTCATTTGACTTACTGTTAGTGCTAGCTTAAGATAACTTACCGAAACCCGTCTGAGCGCGCCGCAGTTTGCTGCTCCTTTTAGCATTAGACCACCCGAATCCGAAGCTAATGTTAGCTTGTTCCTCTTCCGGTTTTCGCCAGCTCCGCTCGGAGACTTTGGGCGTTATCGCTGTTCCAGTCAAGACAACACAAAGTTCACCAAGTGTCTCCCGTAAATTAATCCGTAAGGGGAAGGTCCTCACTGCTGCGAGGCTGCTGCGAGGCTGCAGCAAGGCTGTACAGTTGAAGCTCCGCTCCATGGCGCCAGAAGAGGGTCCCGTCGCAACCGGTCTCTACGCCGGGGGTATGCTCGTTTAATTTTTGCCGGCGGCGCGTTGGGAGAGATCGCAAATACACTAAAAATTGAACTAAAAAACATAAAAATAACAATTATACTTTATTTATAAAGCCATTTAAAAAACCACAGCTGCAACAAAGTGCTGTACACATGAAATTAATAACATATAAACAAAAGATGAGATGAAATCATGAAAAACAACAGTCATGTGTTTAATACAGAAGTGGGTTGAGCCTAACCAGGTGAGGGGCTGGACTCAGGTTTGAGGTGGGTTGTCCTCGCGCCTGTGACGTCACAGGCGCGATTGACTTCCATTTTATTTCAAAAACGAACCGTTTTCATCACAGTAAAATAAATCTACTTAGAGTAAATAAACCACTGGGTGCATTTTTTTGGCACAAGGACTGTTTTTTTATGAAGTAAATACCCAAAGTTTAGTAAAAAAACATTAAAAAGTGAATTTTGCATGTGTGGTCCCCTTTAAAAATCTATAAACACAATCTCTAAAAGTAAACCTAAATTGCACAGCACTGCAGCCGGTGATACGGTGTGGCTGTGGCCCCATTTGTTTTTTAAGTTTCGGTTTTCAGCCCCTTACTTTCACTTTTAAAATTAATAATAATAACTAATAGTTTTGTTTTTCCTGTGACTTATCTGCAGTATGATAAATGATAGGAGCATAATAAATGCTCCCAATGTTTTGTTGGTCTTTTTTTTCTTTTTGTAAAGACGTTTTTTATGCATTTATATTTATTTATTTATTTTTCATCATAAGACACTGTGACGTCATCGGCTACTCGAGCGTCGTTCGAGTTTTTTTATGTTAATGTCGAGGTTAAAAATTATGTACTCGTTCAACCCCTATACTGTACAGTCACCAAGCACTTAGCCTATCCTAACACAGTTTTTAAAGATGAAGGAATCAGTTGAATTGTCTCCCTCCTCCCTGCAGGCTCCATAGGGAGCTTGCTCCCTTTATGTGAAAGGCAGACAATTCAACTTATTCCTTCATCTTTAAAAACGGTGTTAGGATAGGCTAAGTGCTCGGTGACTGTCCAGTACTGTACATGTATTCATTTATAAAAAATAAAAATAAAAAAAGTAAAAAAATATTTTTTTTTATTTTTTTTTATTTTTTTTTTATGAGATGCATGCTCGTAAGTCCGGGACCTCGTAAGTCAGAGCGCTCGTAAGTCGGGGACTACCTGTATATGTTATAAAAAGTTCTCTCAGAAATAGGGGTGTAACGAGATCTCGTTGTACGAGATCTCGCGATATTAAACTCCCGCGATATCTCTCGTTGAGAGGTAACGTTGTCTCGCGAGATGCTAATGCTAGCGCTAGCAGAGCCCCTAGCAAGTCAGCGTCACGGACAGCATGGCTTCGCCGGATGAAGTTGCTATAGAAGACGCCCCAACTACTGATGGAGGGTCCCGGTGCCGCAGACGCCTCTACATTGATGGAGGGTCCCGACGCTGCCCCGAATGTAAAGACACGCGTGTAAACACCGGTGTGACCGGTGTTGCCAGATAGAGTCCCACCCACCCAAAGCACTCTTTACCCGCAAAAGTCAGAAGGAAAATCGCGGTGAACCGCCCAATCTGGCAACACTGGTGAGTGACGGCTGCAGATTCAGCGCTGATGCGGATATTTATGTTCAATTTTTGGAAAGTCCTGCGTGAATATCTATTTTTTTTTAACAAAGTTGAACGTTCTAAGGTCTAAGGAGATTCAATCAGTAAAATGAAGACATCAGTTGGGTTTGTAATACATGTTAAAACAGAATAAAAGCCTTTTTGCGGCATAAAACCGATCTTTGAAGTTTTCTTGAACTAATGTTAAAATCTCGTCTCATTCTCGCGAGATCTGTGATTTTCTCGTCTCGTGAGTTTTGTGTATTGTTACACCCCTACTCAGAAATAAAAATAATAACAGGGAGTGCTTTTCCTGCAGCACACAGCCCACCAGGGAATATTTAAAACATTGCGCACCCAGGTAGGACCTGAATTCATTCATTTCATTCATGGAGTGAACGGAGGAAGAAGTGATTACTTGACTTTAGGCAAAAAAACAAAAGAAAAGGCCCGATCAGCGATAAAGAAGGGGAATTTATTTCATTTGTGTAACATACAAAACAGTCCGGCGCCGGGGAAGTTTATGGTCAGACACCGCGCATCGCGCACGCGGACGTAAAAAAAAAGCTTTGCGCGTATGTGCCCTGAGGGGCTACGCGGGGCTACGCTTTTGCCTTGACGTACGTACGTTGCGTATAGGCGTATCGTGAGAACGCTCAAGTGTATCTCGGCCTTAAGGGGAGTGGGGCAAAAAGTGTGTGCTGGGTGAGTGGGGTCCTTCATGATGCAGGTGGCTCTCTTCCTGCATCTGGAGGTGTAAATGTCTGTGATGGTGGGGAGACTGACTCCAACATCTTCTGTGCAGCCTTCACCACTCTCTGTAGAGCTTTTCTTTCTGCAGCTGTGCAGCCTCCATGCCACACGTTGATGCTGGAGCACAGGATGCTCTCCACTGCACACCTGTAGAAGGAGGTGAGGACTGGGCTGCTCAGACCAGCTCGTCTCAGCCGTCTGAGGAAGTAGAGTCTCTGATGACCTTTCTTGATCAGGCTGGTGGTGTTGTTGCTCCAGCTGAGGTTATCATTCAAGTGTACACCCAAGTACTTGTAGCTGGAGACCACTTCCACTGCAGATCCACTTATGTTCAGTGGGGTGTGGGTGTGTTTGTTCCTGTGAAGTGGATACATATTTTTAAAAATCTATTATAAAAAGCAGTGTTTGAGTTGTTACACTGTTTAATATATAATTGCCAGATTCACTCACATGTTGTCACAACTGATGGTAAGGCTGGTGCACCTCTCTTAAGACCCCACCGACTCCGGTTTCTCCAGCATGTATTCCAATAGATGACAAGTATCCCGTCATAAATTTCCATCCTTAGGATAGTCCTGTCTAACACACACACAAATGTAAAATGTTATCTGATGTACTGCGGTCAAACCAGTCAACATTAGTTCTCTCTTAAAGATTTGTGTGGCTCATACATGGTGCATTACAATAAGAGAAACAGAAAGTGCCCCTGCAGTCAAAAAACAATGAGAGAAAATGAGATACATATTTATAAACAATGTACATTTATGCCATACTTTACTTATTTCACATACCTATCAAGAATAAATATGTCAGTTTTAGATTTTGTATAAAAGAGCAAAGTCAAAGTACCTCAAAATGCTTCTTTCAGTTTGCTTATGACCTCTATTCAAAATTCATATTTCATGTTCAGTGTTACAAAGAAGTTAATATTTATTTGTTTGATGGCTGTTACTATTTTTTCCTGAAAAGGTGTTTACGAGATATATATACATGTATATTTATTTTACTGTGATAAGATAGGTTTCGTTTTCAAATTCTGCGGTTTGTGACGTCACAAACCGCAGCCACAACCCACCTCAAACCTGAGTCCAGACCCTCACCTAGCAACCCCTGGTGATGCTCCACCCACTTCAGTATAAAAGACATGACGGTTGTTTTTCATGATTTCATCTCATCTTTTGTTTAAATGTTCTTAATTTCATGTGTACAGCACTTTGTTGCAGCTGTGGTTGTTTTAAATGGCTTTATAAATAAAGTATAATTGTTATATTTGTTTGCTGACATTATAGTAAAAGTGTGTTTGAGCTGAACTTTTCTTTTAAAAATGAACATAATTGTCAAATAGCTGATAGGTTCGCTTTGACCGGTCTTCGTGTGCGTGGGCTGCTAAAACCTTCATCTGTTTAAAATTTAATAAGATTAACACTTAAAAAACATATTTATTTGCTGAAAATTATAGCAAAGATGTGTCTGAGCTGAACTTTTCTTTAATAAATGAATATGTTCAAATCCGCTGGATTTAAATAATTTCGCTTGTCGGGTATTCCAAACGTGTGCGCAACATGCTGCAACAACCTTCATCTCTTTAAAATGTAACAAGATAAACACCAAAAAATATTTATTTATTTATTTTTATTCAAACTCGTTGAATTCTTCATCCTCTGCGTCGCTGAAGAGTTCTGTCAACTCCTGAGCAGGTAACAGGTGCAGCGCTCAGAGCAGCTGCGTCCTCCTGGCTCCACGTCAGCTCCATCAAACATCCTGCCTTCCTGAACCCAGACAGATGGATTCTTTACTGACTGAGGTCCAAGCTTTATCCATCCATCCATCCGTCCGTCCGTCCATCCATCCATCCGAGGACCTGCTGCACGTCACGTGCATCTGTCCTGTAGCTGTTGCTCTCTGTCCATCACGGCGCAGAGCTGCTTTGAATCTTGGTCAAGCCTTCCATGCAGGAATGGAGTTAAACTAGGGGTGTAACGATACACAAAACTCATGAGACGAGACGAGACGAGAAAATCACAGATCTCGCGAGAACGAGACGAGATTTTAACATTAGTTCAAGAAAACTTCAAAGATCGGTTTTATGCCGCAAAAAGGCTTTTATTCTGTTTTAACATGTATTACAAACCCAACTGATGTCTTCATTTTACTGATTGAATCTCCTTAGACCTTAGAACGTTCAACTTTGTTTAAAAAAATAGATATTCACGCAGGACTTTCCAAAACTGACTCTGCAGCCGTCACTCACCAGTGTTGCCAGATTGGGCGGTTCACCGCGATTTTCCTTCTGACTTTTGCGGGTAGAGATTGCTTTGGGTGGGTGGGACTCTATCTGGCAACACCGGTCACACCGGTGTTTACACGCGTGTCTTTACATTCGGGGCAGCGTCGGCAGCGCCGTTACCCTCCATCAATGTAGAGGCGTCTGCGGCACCCTCCATCAGTAGTTGGGGCGTCTTCTATAGCAACTTCATCCGGCGAAGCCATGCTGTCCGTGACGCTGACTTGCTAGGGGCTCTGCTAGCATTAGCATTAGCATCTCGCGAGACAACGTTACCTCTCAACGAGAGATATCGCGGGAGTTTAATATCGCGAGATCTCGTACAACGAGATCTCGTTACACCCCTAAGTTAAACACTATAATTTTATCTTTAAACTACAGCATGATGTGCGCGCACACGCTGTAATAATAATAATAATAATAATGAATTTAATTTACAACGCACTTTTCATTAATGAAAATCTCAAAGTGCTGTCCATCCAGCAGGACTTTTTTTTGCTCTAAAATATCCGTACACACACTGGTCGTCAAAAGCCTAGAGGGTCCTTTAGCGTGTTGAGGAGAGCACGTGATGGTTTGTGTGTGTGTGTGGAGTAAAGTGAACGGCAAATTGAAATGCGGCTGTAAGAATGTCTGTTCGTGCACCTGTTGGCTGGAATTATTATTAAAACAAGAGGATTAACCTTCAGCCACCGTGTGGTTTATGTGCAAGGCGAGCGAGGGAGTTAACCCTGAAGCAGAGACTTCAGCCCTGGAGGAAAATCTCCCCTGTGTCTTTTGACCACGGATGAAAGACTGAGCAGGAAAGGTTAACACTAACCCTTTTAAAAAAGAGCTAATTTTAAAACAACAGTTTAGAGATACTGGCTGTTACAGAGGGCGGAGTTAATGTAAACAGATCTTTGAAGGGCGTGGCCATGACAGCTCATTATCATAAACCAGTCGTTCAAAACGAAAGTTAAAAATGGCAGAATTAAAAAGGGTATAATTGATTATCTAAGAATTATTTTGTGTATTAAATTGAATGAACATTGTCTGGATAGCCCACAGACATACCATAAAAATTTAAAAAACCTATCTGTGGTCCCCTTTAAACACCCAGAAGGAATTTTGTTGTAAAATTATACAAATTCAGACCAGTAAAGAATATGTGAATGGTTTGATTTGCGAGAGTAAAATCTTATAGGTATTGTGACATGATGTTGGAAATTTGCATATTTGTCACAACATATATATCTTATATCATTCAGCTCTGTTCGTTTTTTCAAAATAAATTATAAATATATTAAAATTTCATTCCAAGTTATGGTAGTTATTTCTCTGGGACACGCCCCTAAAATTCTGCGCACTTACGCAAAATGTCATTGTGACGTACCCGTGGGGAGCCGCTGCTCAACGCGCATGTAAATAATAATGGCGGAGCATGTCGACAGACGAGTGCAGCATTTCTAGTGTTGATCTAAGCGATTTGTCTTCAGTTTTGGAAGGTTGTAAGACAGTAAATCATCCAAAACTCTCATTAATAAACCCTCCATGAATAAAAAAACATACTGATGTTACTTGATCGCGCAGACATAATTTAAAAATACATAAATAGCAACGTGTTTGCTCCGGTATCTCGGCTGTTTGTTAGCAGCGAACAAACACAACCTATTGTTGGAACATGAATGTATTAAAGCAATCGAAGGGTTATTATTCATCCAATACAGTTATTAGACACTCGATCAATGGAAAAGTGATTTAGACACGGCTTATGTCATCAAAAGTAGCTAAGTGATGTTAGCTTCATGTGGCTTCTTTGTTCTTGGGCTAAGCTAACTGCGAGGCCCGATTGCGTCTGAGATCTATCATTTTAAGACAGTAAATCATCCAAAACTCTCATTAATAAACCCTCCATGAATAAAAAAACTTACTGATGTTACTTGATCGCGCAGACATAATTTAAAAATACATAAATAGCAACGTGTGTTTGCCCCATGATGTTATGTCGGCTAATTTTTTTTTAGCATCGCACATGAAGAATCCTCCGTGATAATTGGCTTTATACACTCACAGTATATAAAGTAAAACAACATGAGCTCACGTTAAATATATAGTTTATCATCTAAAACAGTACACACCTCCGATTACGTTTACACAAAGACTTACTCTTTTCCTGGACAGTTTTACGACGGTAGCTTCCCTGCGTTGTTTTGACGTGGTAGCTCCTGTGGCACTTTCTTCTGTAGACTTTCTTTTAAAAATAGTAGGAATAGCATCCGGTTTTAAAAGTCTTCTACATCTTACTGGTAATCCTAAAGATTATTTTATACCAGGTGTTTCCTGAAAACAATTGGCAGTAAAATGGTCGCTGCAGACATACGACTCTTTAGTTGGAACCCATCGGTCCCTTGTTCTCTGCACTTGTCTTGTCCATTCTTGGCGAAGTTTCTCATCTTTTGGGAATTTGTGAATGCTCACTTGTTCACTGCTGATATTAGAACACCCAAATGCGCTACAACGTGACGACATTTTTCAAGTTACACAAAAAAATGAGTCGATCTTTCAGAAAAAGAATCTGTATGGAAAGCAGTTAACACACCAAACAAACGGGCAAGGCTCTGCCTTGTGCCCAAAGGTACGTCACGATGACGTTTTGCAGAAATGCGCAGATTTTTAGGGGAGTGTCCCAGAGAAAAAATTACCATAAATTGGAATAAAATTTTAATATATTCATAATTTACTTTGCAAAAACGAACAGAGCTGAATGATATAATATATATATGTTGTGACAAATGTGCAAATTTCCAACATCATGTCACAATCCCTTTAAAAAATAGTTTGATGGTTCAAACAGCCACAGAAAGCCAAGTTAGTGCTAACCAAGAGTGTTACATTTATGTATTTATAGAAAAACTTCATTTTTATTTTTTTTAGCAACCTGAGTACTGTACTGTATTATCCATTCAGGACTTCTGCAACACTCACATTTTATAGAACTCTGACAACAGAGTTGGGATTGGGTGTATTTTATATCGATGACATGAAGATGATTGCCTCAGGCAATGAAATGTAGCAGAGAATTACGACTCAGAGAAATATATTATCTCTTAGATTTGTTGATAAAAGACCACCATCTGGATCTGGACACAGAGGAAGTCTTTTCTGGAATCAGTCTGGCTAATCATTTTCAACAGATCTTGAGTTTCTCTCTTTTTTATCTTTTATTTTTGGAGAACCATGTTAAAGGATAAATTAAATAGTATTTTTTTAAACGTATATTTCGTTGATCTTGGGTCTTCAATGCAGCAACAATAACAAATTGTGAAGGTTTTTTTTTGTCTTTAGATCGCATACATGCTTAATGTAATAATTCCCAAACCAGACACCATTTCTTTGTATTTTTTATTTTGTCTTTTGACTTTGTTTAGTAAAATGTGTTATATTTTTCATTTGGAATATATCATGTTCTGTAGTGTGGTTGGACCCAGATTGCAGACAGGACTCGGGAACTCGAGACTAGGATAAGGAATATTTAATAATATAAACAAAAAGGGCTGTTGCGGCAGCAACACTTACATAAATGATGAGAAGGCATGGAGGAACACAGGGGCATGACGCTGGACAGGACAATCCACGGACAGGGGAACAATAAGGAAACGCAGAACGTATAGAGACACTAACGAGGAGATAAACACAAACACCTGGAGAAGGACAACAGGTGGCAGAGGTAGGAGCTGATTACATGAGGGAGAAATACTGAGGAAAGCTGACAACAAGAATTACAAAACACACACAGATCCTCATAGCATATTTGGCAGGAGAATTAAGCTACAAATCTGTGTTGAATTGTAAAACCATATGAACAACATATCTTTGTCCATTTTTCAGACATTAACAGAAAAACGAGTTTTTGTTTTTAAAATTATCCAACTACCGTAGCTTGAGATCAACACCGCATCTGAACCAGAAATCCATCCATCCAAAATCTTAAGCTTCAGAGCAGCCTTGACCTACTTGGTCACAAGTGATCATATATGTAACTCATGACGAGGCCAAAAACATCCTCAAATGAAACAAAAAAGTAAAACAAAATTTATTTCTAATACATGGTGGTGCATATACAGACATAATAATAATAATAATAATAATAATAATAATAATAATAATAATGAATTCAATTTGTAATGCACTTTTCATTAATAAAAATCTCATCAATATGTTTACCAAAATAGTAACATAAAGGCTGCCAAAAATGTTTTCCCCACATCTGTTCAGATAATGTTATGATCAGCCTCACCATTAAGCCACTTGTAGGTCCTCTACAATCTGCTTTAACTATAGATTCATGGACACAAGCCCCTTTTGTTGGTGTCCAGGAGGATTTTGGGACTAATTGACATAGTTCCCAGCAACTCTGGAAATCAGAGAAAACCTGGAAAATGACCTTCACATTTTCCATTCAAGGAAAACTAAGGGAATTTGAACACTGATCTGTTGATTAAAAGATGCTTTTCTGAGATTTTGACACATTCTTATATTAATGCTATTATTCTAGTATCGATGAGTCCATGTTCTGGCCTGTCACAATAACAAATTTTGCTGGGCGATTAATTGTCTCAGAAATTATTGCTATAAGCAATAATATTGTTTGAAGTTTGTATACTTACTGTCATCTCTGAATGTCACTCTGCCCACCACCTAAGATGCTATGTTCTGAGCTTTTCGTCTGACTAAAATATCTCATAGAAAGTCTAGGTTTATTCAGGGAAAAATCAGGGAACACAGAATTTTTGTTTTCATGAATTACTGGGAACCCTAATTGAGGCTAAAAAATAAATAAATGAAGACATAAAAAGGACACTTTGTGACTAAATTGCTGCAAAAAATGTCCTTCTTTTGCAGTGCTGTCACATTTTTCTGCAACTGGTAATTATATGAACACAAATGTCATGTACCAATTCAGGGATTCCCAGTAATTTAAAGTATTGTCTCTGAATTTCATGTCTCCAACTAGTCGCCAACAGCTTTAACTTTAACTTTAAAGTAACCTCCACATGTCAAGTCCGAATATTTCACAGGATGAATCTTGTATTTTAACTACAATGACAGCTTTTAATTAAGGTTACAGCTAAGTTAAAGCTGTTATCATGTTTAAACTGTTTCCCTTTGTCTTTATTTTAACTGCCTTACAAAGCACAAGTTCAGATAAAAGTCCTCCCTGAAGTTCTTTTTTTATATTAATGAAACACTAAGATATTGTGGAAGTACATTGCCTAGTCAGTTCTGTCTTAGAAAACAGAAAGCTAAGCACATTATCTTACAGCCCTGATAATGGTTAGCCTCTGCCTTTTCTCTTAGCATGAAAAGCTTTCTTATCTGCAGTGGGTCACATTTTCATTGCTGCCTGCCAAACTCTTCTGTCACTACTCCAAAAGCAGACATTATTTTGATTTATAAATATATCAGCTCAGCTCTTTGTGCCTCAACACACTCAAATGAAGAAACATTGTCATGGGAGACACAAACTCATGTAGACACCAACATGCAGATGCAGTCCTGGTGTTCTGCAATGTGAATCCAGACAATATTCTTCACCTCACTTGGCCCCTTCAGGCACCATAGCAGAGAGTTTTGTTTCAGTTTGAATCCCTTTAAGGAATAGGGATGCTATTGAGTCGTGTATGAGCAGAAAGAGCTTGACATTACACTTTATCCTTACCTGTAATAATTTTTTCCTCCAGCGCTCATCCCTCTCCCGTGCCCTCCTCTCGTTTCTCTTCCCCTGCTCGTTTTCCATCGCAGTGTGCATTGATTTGGTCTTATTATCCTACACACCTGCCATCTGCTTTAGCTCCACATCCATCTCTTTCACGGAGAGTTCAGTTTATTTATCTGCTCTCACACTAACACATATGCAGACACACAGAAAGATGCACCCATCGTATCTCTTGTATCCGTTGTATTTTTCAAAAAGAGAAGCTGAACAGAGACACAGACAAAAGGTTCACTTACAGCTCAGTATTTTATTGGCTTATCATTTAAACTACAGACCTGCCAAAAAATGGGATTTGTGGGATATTAGGACACAAGATGACCATTGCAAAACTTCATTCCTGGTGAGTTTTATACAGCTCAACCTATATGGAAATGTTGGCAATCGCCGATGCCAATATTGGGAGGGAAAGGCTAATGCTGATAACCAATATAATTTTAAATGATTAAAATTAAACATTTTTTAGCTTTGTCCACCCCATCTAAGTAAACAGCTACTTTTAAACCTGTTTTAACACTTGTAGTCTTGAAACAGTCTTCCTATCATGCATTCACATGCTCTGTCCTCCACTATTCACCATAAAGTTATCATGTGTGTTACAAAAATATAAAAGAAACACTCTTCCCTGTTCATTGTTTGAACAGTCAGTCATGTATGGTGAAGGCTTAAATAGTATTGACCGCAGCTGCGTTTTTTTTTTTTTTCTTCTTCTTAGCAGAGAAGTAAAGATTTCAGACAAACAATACATTTCATTGCGGATGAAAATATAACATTACTAACACTGATATATATTTACTGCTACATTAGATTTATTGTTCTGGATTAAGTTTTCCAAGGCAATAGCCTATGCTAGCTTATCTTTTTCATTCATTCAATCTTTATTTATACAGGCTAGCCTCGTTGAGCCACGGGGACTCATTTACAAGAGGGACCTGTCTCACTCACACCCAGGGTCAATTTAGAGTTACCAATCAGCCTAACATGCATGTTTTTGGACTGTGGGAGGAAACCGGAGCACCCGGAGAAAACCCATGCATGCACGGAGAGAACCTGCAAACTCCACCCAGAAAGGTCCCCGGACCGGGATTTGAACCGGGGACCTGCTTGCTGAGAGGCAGCAGCTCTACCAGTTGTGCCACGTGCTGCCAAATGCTGCCATCTTAATGTTAGCTTGCTAACTTGAGAGCCACACAGCTAATGACAAGCAGGTTGGAGGATTGAAGAAAGTTTAATATTGTTTTTGTATTTTATTTTATTTTACAGATCAGTTACAATGAACTTACAATGCTCTGTTCAGCAAAATAGACTACACAGTATTGCTCCCTGCTTTGGCTGTGCTGTGTGTGAAAGTGAAAGTTAAATTGGCATCCCCATGACTTGAGGGTAGTCTGCATGCACTCTCTTCTGGATACATTGTACAATTATGGCTTTTGCAAGTAAGGACATAGCTGGTTCCAGCATTTTAGGGGTGACAATTTGAAGTGTTTATCTATCCATCCATCTATCCGTTATCTTACGCTTGTTCCTAAGTCGGTTCACAGGGGCAGCAGCTTGAGCAGGGAGGCCCAGACATCACTTTTCATAGCCACCTTGTCTAGGTCTTCTGGGAGGACCACAAGACATCCCCAGGCCAACCAAGAGACATAGTGTCTCCAGTGTGTCCTGGGTCTTCCCTGGAGTCTCCTCCCAGTCAGACAGGCCTGAAGCACCTCCCTAGGGAGGCACCCAGGGGGCATCCTTACCAGATGCCCGAACCACCTCAACTGGCTCCTCTCGATGTGGAGGAGCAGCTGTTCTTTTCCGAGTCTCTCCCAGATGACTGAACTTCTCACCCTGTCTCTAGTCCAGCTACTCTGCAGAGGAAACTCATTACAACCACCTGTTTCCGCGACCTCATTCTTTCGGTCACTACCCAGAGCTCGTGACCATAGGTGAAGGTAAGAACGTAGACTGACCGGTAGACAGAGAGCTTTGTCTTACAGCTCAACTCCCTCTTCACCACAATGCAAGTATTTACAGTATATTAATGCATATTGGGACAATTATCACCAATACGATATGTCCCCAGACACCTATATTGTCCTAAAATATTGTTCTTGCGATATATAAATCGGGCTCTAGTTTTTTTGTTCTTCTAAGTTTGTTTCGTAAAATCAGTGGTTCCCAACCCGGATCCTTGATGAACACCACCCTGCATATTTTATGCCACTTTTCCACCGCTCGGCTCGGCTCGGGTTGGATCGGCTCAGATCGGCTCAGTTCGGGTCGGGTCACATCTATATTCTGTTTCCACAGCTTTTTTGTACCCCTTCTGTGGGCGGGGTCCAGAATCCTACTCGTCTTACCACATGGTGGCAGTAGTGTTCCCTCAAGCTATTTACTAGTAGCCACCACTAGAAGAAGAACACAATAAAGGCTTTGACAGAATGTTGTGAAAGAGATGTCATGCTATAATGAGTACCTCATGAGCTGTAATCTTTAAACCCAATTCATAATCCTACCTTGTTGCCTTCTTTAAACCCATGTATTTTCCAATTTAGTATTTTTACAATAAAGATGTATTAAAAACATATTTTATTATTTAGTTATGCACAAGGTGCTTGATAAAGTTGCAAAACCATATTTGTCTGAGCTGCTTCAACCTTCCTGCCCTCCCCGTTCTCAGATCAGCTGAGCAGTTGCTGCTGACAGTCCTCAAAACTTTTTAAATCTTATTTAAAAACACACATTTATTCCTTGGCTTTTAACACGTGATCTTATCTTTTATGGCATTTTAACACACCTGCA
>JBBPBX010001344.1:8890-24850 GCA_038048925.1 Garcialebias charrua
TTTTAGGTTGAATGACCATTTCAGCAAGCTCAAATAATATCACAACTACAGCCTCAAATCTCAAATGAGTTGAAAAAGAGGCTCCGTTCATGCATTCCCGTGTATCTGCTGGCTGTGCTCAAGTGCCGAACCACTGAGATTCTAAGATCCTAAGGAGATCTTGGAACTGGCAAGAAACATGGCTCATGACAACAGAAGGACTGGAATCGTCCCCCAGAACCTGCAGCCGACTGTCTGTGGCCAAGAGGAGCTCGGCAGGCTGCTGGAAGGAGTGGCCATCGCTCTCATGGTGGCTCGACAGGTCATTTAAACATTTTCCAGCTGTCCCAGTAATGATTTAGCAGTTTAAGTAATTGCTTTCTTGCTCTTGTTGGTATCTTTAAGTAAACTAATAAGTTTCTACCAGGCAAAAACTACTACTGTACTTTATATTGCTATTGAATATACCAAAACTAATATATCGGTAGCTAATTACTTTATCTATCAACCTCAAGTATCTAGAATTTATTGGTTTTAAAAAGACATTGACAGTACTTTTGTGTAAATTCAAAACATTATACACTTTGCTTAAATTTTATGGTAAGCTTTCTTAAAGCTCAAAAAGAAAAACATTGTCTGATTTAGTTGGAGTATAGCTGTTTATACAGTGAAGCCCCGTATTGAGCTAATTGGTGGTACTCAGGTTTCTTACATCAGTCTATTGCAGGGTTGTGAACTCATTCATTCATCAATTATAATAATAATAAAATGTCAAAATTTCAACAGTTCTGTAATGCGTAGACATGTTGTCTGTGCTACTAGATGTTCTAAAGAACAAATCACCATCATGTTTAGGACTATGCATAAGTAATGAAAGATGTACAGATGTTATTGTAACAGACAATAAAAACAAAGCTGCATACAAACCTTACATGAGAATTAATCTCTTAAATATAGCATGAGGAATTAAATAACAAACATGTTTTTGGATGGGTGCCAACCTTTGCCCCTTTTTGAGTTTTTATAATCACAATATGAAACAAATATCAGTACATCATTTATATTAAGCTTCGTAATAGAAGAGGCTACAACAAATGATTGTGCCATTTTCTCTTTCATCTATTATTATTACATTAGCATTTTTATCTAAATGATAGTCATGCAAATAAAAAAGACAAGTCTGCTATCCTCAACTTGGTGGCAAGGATCATTCTTCAGGTCAGCTCTGGACTCAAGGCTGTGTACTACAATACGAGCTGATGATCGAGATATTTGCCAGTCTTAACTTAGGTTAAGTGCTGCTCTTAGACATCCGTTGTGGCTCACAGGTCATTTAAACATTTTCTAGCTTTCCCAGTAATGATTTAGCAGTTTAAGTAATTGCTTTATTGCTCTTGTTGGTATCTTTAAGTAAACTAAATCGTCCCCCAGAACCTGCAGCCGACTGTCTGTGGCCAAGAGGAGCTCGGCAGGCTGCTGGAAGGAGTGGCCATCGCTCTGGTGGGAGTTCTGTCTGATATTCGGGTGGTCCTGCAGCCTGGGGGAACCGAGAGGCCAGCTGAGTCTGGGTGGACGGATCGGACAGCATCTGCAGCCAGTTTCTTCGGATCCACTGTGGGACGGACCTATACAAGAGATCCTTCCTGCCTACAGCCATCAGCATCTATAACATCTCTTAATGAAACAAGGATAACGAGTTACATCAACATTTAATTTCCCTTTGGGGTTAATAAAAGTATTTTTAAATTTAATTTAATATTCACAACAACAATGTAAAATGGTTAAATATTTTAGATTGTATTCAAATATAAGCTTTCATTAGCTGTACATGTTGCTGTTTTGGGCCCTTTTAGAATTAAATAAGGATTGAGGTATGTTATCCAGTACTCATAACTTCCACAACATCTTTGTGAAACATTTTATGTGAAGCATTTAAATGAAAATGGAAGGTTGAGTTTTCTTTTGTATTTTTCTTTTCGAAGGACCCAGAAGAGGATGAGCCTAATCTGAGAGTCATACTGGAGCACCGCTTTTCAAAAGAGAAGAGCAAGAGTGTAAAGCAGACATGTGACAAGTGTAGTGCCATCATTTGGGGTCTCATCCAGACCTGGTATACCTGCACAGGTGAGACACACTATACACTGAACAGGCACTGTAGAGATGTAAACGTACAGTGATCCCTCACCTATTGCTGTAGTATTGGAGTTACTTTCCAGAGACCCCTGCGATAGGTGTAAATCTGCGACGTAACGGCGTTATATTTACTTGATTATATAAATCCTTCCCACACTCCTACAAATCCTTCCCACTCTATTATTAACTGTAATGAATTTAGCAGAGAACCCGAAAATTCCACCAGATACAGAGTAGTAAACTTTATTTTGAAAAGCCTGGCGGAAGTCAGCACACGTCTGTAGAAACGTACTGGAAAGTCTGAGGAGGAAGAGGATGAGTTAATGGCTGTGGAAGAACTGGGAGCTTGAACAGAGTTCAGAGAAAAAAACCCACTAACCTTCTTTCAGAGCTCAGATCGGGGGACTTGGGGGTTAAAGCCTCACTGACATGATTTTTTAACTATGCATAAAATTGCTCAAAATATATATCTTTTATCATTCAACTATGTTCGTTTTTGCAAACAAAATGATAAATCAATTTAATTTTGCTTTAAAAATGATTTTAAACTTCGCTCCGTGTTTATTCACGGGAAATATGATTACACGTGAATGCAACATCTGTGACGTAAAATCAGGCAGCCCAGGGCTTGTCAGTGTGTGTGTGTCTGCTGCTCGGCTGAAGATCGCGTTTTTTTTGTTTGTATAACTTGAAAAATGCCATTACGTTGTGTCGCATTTGGGTGTTCTAATATCATCAGTGAACAAGTGAGCCTTTTCACTTTACCAAAAGATGAAATACTTTGTCAAGACTGGACTAAACAAACAAAGCTGTCCCCCTCGGAGCCCCACCGCCTCGCTCCACCTGAAGGTAAGTCTCATACGGCTGCAGACCTAAATTAGATCCTGCTGTTTCTTGTTCCATCACCCGAACTATTTTCTGCTTCCCAAACTGAAGACAAATATCTCAAATCTTCACATAGATTGCTAAATTCGTCGGGTTTTAAATTGTCCGCTATTAAAGAGACCAGAGCCCTCTGCCCGATTTTACGTCACAGATGTTGCATTCACGTGTAATCGGATTTCCCCTGATTAAACACGGCGCAAAGTTTAAAATCACTTTTAAAGCAAAACTAAATATATTTATAAGTTTGTTTGCAAAAATGAACATAGTTGAATGATAAAAGATATATATTTTGAGCAATTTTATGCATAGTAAAAAAATCATGTCAGGGACACTTTAAACTCACTTCCCCAGGTCGACGATTGTTTTTAGTATTTCACCCTGTTTTTATGGCACCCTGATTTATTGTTTTGTACACTACTCTTGTTTTAACTGCATTTTTACTGTAGTTTATTGTTGTCATTGTCTACTGTTTTGTTGTCTGTACTTTATATGTTCTGTCTGGAACAGGTCCCTCTTGCAAATGAGTCCCCGTGGCTCAATGAGGCTAGCCTGTATACACGTACAGTAAATAAACGTTGAAAAAAAAAAAAGTAGCATGTACAGTACACACAATATTTAAAAAATCTAGTTTAAAAAACCCGCAACACAGTGAAGCCGCAAGAAGCGAACCCTGTTACAGCGAAGGATACCAAAGACAACAAAACACACCATCATGATTTGAATAGAATGACTTATTTCTGATTCAAACAGCCTGAGTTGTGAAGATTCACAACTCAACATGCTACAGATGAATAAATTATAGAGGGACTGTTTTAATCCAATGGAGTTGAACTGTATTCTTAAAAAATAACGACAACAATTAGAGGAGTCTAAATTAACACTGTTAAATTGTTTTCATTGCACTCTTCATGTACAAACCGGATTCCAAAAAAGTTGGGACACTAAACAAATTGTGCCAACATATATTTTATTCAGAATAGAACACAAGTCACAGATCAAAAGTTTAAACTGAGAGAATGTATCATTTTAAGGGAAAATATGTTGTTTCAAAATTTCATGGCGTCAACAAATCCCAAAAAAGTTGGGACAAGTCCATTTTTACCACTGTGTTCATCCCCCCTTCTTCTTACAACACTCAACAGACGTCTGGGGACAGAGGAGACCAGTTTCTCAAGTTTAGAAATAGGAATGCTCTCCCATTCATGTCTAATACAGGCCTCTAACTGTTCAATCGTCTTGGGCCTTCTTTGTCGCACCTTCCTCTTTATGATGCGCCAAATGTTCTCTATAGGTGAAAGATCTGGACTGCAGGCTGGACATTTCAGTACCTGGATCCTTCTCCTACGTAGCCATGATGTTGTGATTGCTGCAGAATGTTGTCTGGCATTATCTTGTTGAAAAATGCAGGGTCTTCCCTGAAAGAGATGATGTCTATATGGGAGCATATGTTCTAGAACCTGAACATATTCTCTGCATTAAAGCTGGGGTATGTAAGATTGTAATGTAGTCTGTAACTTTTCAAACAATATATTTTTAACATATTTCTTCACTCTGTCACTATCTACTGACAGACTGATTTTAGACAAAGTAATCTCTGAAAAAAACTATAGTCCCCTTGCTTCTCTATCAGCATTTATAAAAACACTGAAAACACAAGAGTGACCAGGACACTGACAGCCAATAAAAACAGAGTTGTTTGTCACGCCCCAACCCACGCCCCCACCTGTCCCAGCCGCAGCTCGTTCTCATTCAAAGGATTGCAAAGCGATGCAGGACTGTTTTTTATGTGACACAAAATGTATTAAATATCCCTTCTTTATCCCAGAGCTGGACTTTTATTTAGTTTTTTTGCCAAAAGTCAAGTGATCGCTTCATCCTTCACTGACGAGGAAATGGATTTGTCACGACTCACGAGCGAATTAAAACATGTCCAACGTTGCTTCGTGAACCTCTGCTGATGTCTTCTGGTTTTTGTGTTGTAGGATGAGTGATTCGTGTTTTTATTATATTTTTTAAACAGTTATATTATCATATAAACACAGAACTTCGGAGCGCAGAGACAGGAGGAGGTGGAGCATTCCACACATTCCAGACCAGCGCTGAGACATGAGGAAGTCACGAGCGAATTAAATCATGTCCAAACGTTGCTTCGTGAACCTCTGATGATTTCTGCTGGATTTTGTGTTGTAGGACTAGCGCTCCATGGTTTTATTTTATTAGAAGGTTTTATTACCATAAACACAGAATATCGCAGCGGCTCTGAGCAGACACACAGCAGGGGGCGGAGCAGATCCCAAGTTCAGCGGAGCACTGTGGCATTCTGCTCCCTCCCCTCAGAGCCATATATAGCTCTGAGAGGAGGGAGCAGAATGCTTTTCTGCGCTGAAAATATTTCTAAGTCCCAGAGTGTTCAAATATCGCAGACCCGAGCTTTAATGGTGCCTTTCCAGACATGCAAGCTGCCCATGCCACAAGCGCTCATGCAACCCCATACCATCAGTGATGCAGGCTTCTGAACGGAGCATTGATAACAACTTGGGCTATCCTTGTCCTCTCTGGTCCGGATGACATGGCGTCCCAGTGTTCCATAAAGAACTTCAAATCGTGACTCATCTGACCACAGAACAGTCTTCCATTTTGCCACACTCCATTTTAAATGACCCCTGGCCCAGTGCAAACGTCTGAGCTTGTGGAGCTTGCTTAGAAATGGCTTCCTCTTTGCACTGTAGAGTTTCAGCTGGCAACGGCAGATGGCACGGTGGATTGTGTTCACTGACAATGCTTTCTGGAAGTATTCCTGAGCCCATTCTGTTATTTCCTTGACAGTGGCATTCCTGTTTGAGGTGCAGTGACATTTAAGGGCCCGGAGATCACGAGCATCCAGTAGAGTTTTATGGCCTTGACCCTTACGCACAGCGATTGTTCCAGATTCTCTGAATCTTTTGATTGTCACGATCCGCGCAGGAGCTGGACGAGCTGGACGCCAGGGCCGGTTCTAGCTGGAATCTGGACCTGGACCGGCCGGCGCCGACGGAGGAACCCACAAGCATGATGACCAGACGGCTCGGAAAGACAAAAATGACAATTAGTGAACTGCACAAACATCACACAGGATAAATCACTGAAGGAACAGCAATTACTTACCAGGCCCCCAAAGGGGACCCTTGGTGCAGACAAAGCTCAAAGCAGACCAGCAGATCATGACACCATGGGAGGACAATGCTCAATTAACGTCATGTGCAAGGACTTTCCTCTGCAGCAACCCAGCTCCTTCTCCTCTGAAGTCAGGAACCCAACTGCCTCTTCATGTGAAGTCACAGAGACTAAATACTGATCACTAATGAGACAAGAGGAAGACACCTGTGGACAATTAAGAAGAGAATCAGGTGAGAAACAGGTGAAATCCTCACATTGATGATGTTATGCACGGTTGATGATGATAACTTAAAAGTCTTTGCTATTATACGCTGGGTAACATCATTCTGGTATTGCTGCACTATCTTTCTGCACAACAATGGTGGAATTGGTGATCCTCTTACCATCTTGGCTTCTGAGAGACACTGACACTCTGAGAAGTTCTTTTTAATTATGTTGTCAATTGACCTAATTAGTGTTAATTGGTCTTCCAGCTGTTCGTTACATGCTCAGTTTCCTTTTTCCAGCCACTTATTACTTTGTACTTGTCCCAACTTTTTTGGGATTTGTTGACACTGTGAAATTTTGAATTAACATATTTTTACTTTAAAATGTTACATTTACTCAGATTAAACTTTTGATCTGTCATATATATTCTATTACGAATAAAATATTGACATTTGCCATCTCCACATCATTGCATTCAGTTTTTATTTACAATTTGTTTAGTGTCCCAACCGTTTTGGAATCCGGTTTGTACCTCAGATTGACTGTCCCCAAGTAGACGTTAAAGCTGAACTGCTAAAATCCAGCTTTTTTGTGTTTGATTGACACATCAAGTAACAATAGTTTCCAATCTTAGGTTGTTGAAAAAGTAATAAAGCTCAAATTATTGGCAAGCTTTTAGACCTCTTGTATAGATAAAAAAAAACTGCACAGTTTAATGCTGATAATGGTTGATATGAAAACACAAAAAACTTAAATAAATGCATGTTCAGAAACTCACTTTTAAACCACGTGTAGATGTAGTTTTACCTGGAAGTGGTTTCCAACTTCACTACAACCATCTTGTCAGAAGAAACATTCCACATTACAAAAATCACTATTGTTATCTCATGTGAAACTTAACGTAGATTTGTCAGAGACCTCAAGGGAACCCCTTACTGTTAAGGTGTGATCTGTCAATTTACATGTATGTGTTACCTCAGCCTACAATTTACATATGATGGTGCGTGATTCTTTAGACTGTTATAACTCCACACGCTCACAGTTTGTTTTCAGTGAATTGAAAAAGCCCCCTGGATAGGGGTCGAAATGTCTTTTGCAACAAATAAAGTCCACTTGATCTTGTATTGAACGCCTTTTTGATTTTAACGTAGATTTGTTTATTTAACACTACAGTAATATCCATTAAAGTTTTAATGCTGTAAAACTGTCTTAATAAAATCCCTCCCTCTGCATGCATGGGGAGGACATGTAAGCTCCACACAGGAAGACCTTAGGCAGGGAAGTGAATCTGCAACCTTCTTGCTGTAAAATTTATATTGATGATCATTTTAAATACGGTAAAGTGTTTGTGTTGTGAACTTATAACAAATTTTAGGCAGTTTTTAGATCTAAAACCAATTGTAAGAATGAGGAAATTAAACTGTCGGCAACAGGCTCTGCAGAAGAGGAAGAGCATTGGAAAAACCTGAGTTTGTTCAAGAAAACTTCAGAATAATTAGGTTAGGTGGCTAATTTAACACAGTATATAGTTGTTTCTCTCACAGGAATAAAAATAAAAACTTGATTTGCTTTTGTACTTTTCAAAAACTTTTGAGTTGTACTGAACCAGCTTTTCATGTACCGGTATCTGAGCCAGTGAGAGACTGGGATAGTCACTTTAGCTGACTGCTAAAACGTACAGTTAGTTTAATTTCAGCTCCTGCCATGACTTTGTCGTTGTGCATTTGTTTTTCAGGTTGCTATTATCGTTGCCACAGTAAGTGCATGAACCTGATCACAAAGCCCTGTGTCAGGTCAAAGGTGAGCCATCAGTCGGAGTATGAACTCAGTATCTGTCCAGAAATAGGACTCGATCGTCAGGACTACCGTTGTGCAGAATGTCGCGCACCTATTTCACTGAGTGAGTTCAATTTTACAAAGTTCAGTAGGTTTGGGAAAGAAAAAATTTTTTGCAACGTTTTTAATATTAAAGGGCTTTCGTAGATGGTAAACATTCGGTGATATAAATTGTTAAATTGAACAGAGAATTAGTATGTGTGTTGTTGTTTTTTTTAAGACATTTGCAATATCTAATAAATTGCTGTTAATGTGTGAAATTGAGTTTTTAGTTCACTGTGTGCTTAGTTTTGTAGCTCTGTTTTTATGCTTTCTTTTATCTTGTTTGTAACTGATGTTCAGCACTTTGTTTCAGCTGTGGCTGTGTTAAAGCTGATAATGATGATGATGATGCTTTAGATTTAGACGAGAACTACAAGTTTTGACAAATTAAAAAAATGTTTACTACCGGTACACCTTATTTATATTATTATTGTTAGTGTATATCTTTGATCCTTGTATACGGTTTATTTTTATTTATACTTTATAGATTGCTTTTTTGGGGTGTGAACTTGAGTACACAATTTCATTCCACCTCATGTACCACATGTGATGCGAATGACAATAAAGAACATTGAACCTTAAACAAACACCCTGGATGTTACTCTGCCTGCTTAGAAACAGCTGCTCCCAGCTGCATTACTTACAACCAGGATCTCTGAGCTGAGATGTGGTTTGATATTTTACTAAGTTCATGCTTTCCTTTTATTCAAGTAGCTTGACTATAATGCAGCACATTTATCTTTAAGGGGGTGTACCGAGTGAGGCCCGACAGTGTGACTACACAGGCCAGTACTACTGCAGCACGTGCCACTGGAACGACACCGCCGTCATACCTGCTCGTGTCATTCACAACTGGGAGTTTGAACCACGCAAGGTATCCTCAGCAGCCACACACAAATACAATCAACATGTTACCATACCATACCATTTTATTTATAGAGCACTTAAAACAGCGACAAGGCCAACCAAAGTTCTGTACAAACAGAAAAACAACATGCAACACATAGGCAACATACAAAATGGAGTAAAAAAACAGAATATAGACAAAATCGTCGCAGATAATAAATATTACGACCAAACACAGATCATCTGGTGTTGAAAGTAACGGAATAGTAGTGGGTCTGTAAACGGGATTTGAAAACCGAGGGAGAGGGACTGCCTGTCTGACGAGCAGAGGTAACTCATTCCAGAGTCTTGGGCCTGCTACAGAGAAGGCCCTGTCACCTCTGCGCTTAAGACGAGTTCCTGGAACTGTTAGAAGTAACTGGTCCGCTGACCTCAGAGCACGTGGTGGGACATACGGCTGTAGCAAATCAGAGAGATAGGCGGGGGTGAGACTGTTCAGCGATTTGTAGACATACAGGAGAATTTTGAACTGGATTTGAAGATGAACCGGGAGCCAGTGCAGGGAGGCCAAGACTGGTGTAATGTGCTCTCTTTTGCCTGTACTGGTTAAAAATTGGGCTGCTGCATTCTGGACCAGTTGTAGTCATGCAATGGTGGTCTGACTGATACCAAACAGGAGTGAATTGCAGTAATCAAGCTAGATGTAATAAATGTGTGTATTACTGTCTCCAGGTTATTTTTGGATAATATGGGCTACAGCTTATGGTGCATCCAGACCGAACAGCGTTTCAACTTCCAAAAAGCTCATCACGCACGCAAGTGGACGCACTTGGTGTCCAGACCTGAACGCGAAACTGCTGCAGGGTGTGTGGGAGGAGCTTACCGGTATACCGAGTCCTCACTGCACTCCGCCAGGCGAGGAGCTTTTTATTTCTGTCTCTGTAGAGCAGACTTGACTGGTCGTGAAGGACTTGTCGCGAACACACAGCTACAATGAGTTTCTCTTCCATAGTACACGACCTCGCGGGTCTTTTCTGTGTCCCACAAACAATACGTCACATAGTTGCGCAATACCCCCGCCCCCTCGTTTCCGCGTCACATAGGGACTCTCCCCCTCTCTTCTCCCCCCGACTCTCCCTGATCAACCAATCAGGGAGAGTTGAACGGCGTTTGAAAGTTTGAACGGCGAAATCTTCAACATGGTGAATGCGTGGTTTGGAGGCTGACGCGGGTTCACGTGCACGGAAAAACGCTTTCTAGCATGCTTAACACGCACGTGACGTGACGCCCGACGCCAAGACGCGGCTGGAAGCGCGTCGCCCATTGACTTTGAATGTAAGCTGGACGCTCCTGCCGTTGAAACGCTGTTAGGTCTGAATGCACCATAAGACAGTCGCCTCAGCTGGAAAAAACAGGATTTAACGGTCATGTTTACATGACTGTTGAGTTTCATGGAAGGATCCATTATCGCTCCCATATTTGTGACTTTTTGTTTTTCTGACAGGGCTAGAGCAGAAAGGTCGATGCAGTGGTTCGTGATCGTGTCGTTGGGAGGGAACAACATGGCTTCAGACTTCTTTTAATTGAAACTTAAGACATTTAAAGCCATCCAGTCCCTGATGTCAGCCAGGCAGTCGAGCAGAGGTTGAATAGAGCATGTACCATTGTGTCTTAGGGGGAAGTAAATTTGACAGTCATCGGCATAGAAGTGGAAAGGTATGTTGTGTTTCCAGAAAATAGCACCAAGTGGCAGCAGGTATAAAGAGAATAGGAGAGGACCCAGGATGGACCCCTGCGGAACCCCCCATTTAAGTGCTGCCGCTGCAGAACTAAAATCTTTGATGGAAACACAAAACGGCCTGTCAGTGAGGTAGCATCTGAACAATTGAGGGCTGATCCTGTGATGCCCACCCACTGCTTCAACCTAGCAATGAGGATCTCATGGTCAGTGGTGTCAAAAGCGAATGTAAGGTCCAATAGGACAAGCAGCACAGAATCTGTGGATAAGATGTCATTAAAAACCTTCAGTAGGGCAGTTTCAGTGCGGTGGAGAGGTTTGAAGCCAGATTGGAATAACTCAAGGATAGCGTGATCCTTCAGGAAGCACTTCAACTGGGACTCAGCTATTTTTTCCAGAACATCAGGTGCTTGGAGCAGTTTGTCAGCAGTTTATGTGGTGAAATGACACGTCTCTTTTTATGATGGCACCTAGTTGAATTTCTCACTTTGCTTGTGTCGTTGTAAATGATCACATGCAGCGTAACTCATCTTCTGCTGATCTTCCTGACTTGGAACTCGGTACAAATGGAATGCACCAGTTAAGTGTTGACTTGTGAATATTATATATTCATTAAAAAAAAGCTCAAAATGGATTACACAATTGGATCAGGCTGTATACTTTACTGTTTTACCTCTAAAATAGATCCACATCTGCAGCTGTAGTAATATGACCATTTTGTATAAGAAAAAGGTTAAATCATGTCATCTGGACCAGTTTCTTTTAAGTGAGAAACGTTTCATCCTCTATCCAGAGGACGTCGTCAGTCTGCGGCCTGCCAACCATATCCCATTTGTTGTTATCTACCTGGATTTTTGAGCCTGTTTCTTTTTTAATTTGTACAAGGCGCAAACAGAAGAAATGTACAAACTCTATCATACTGTATAGAAGCACTCAATAAACTTTAGACCCTCTAATCTCATCAGTTTGCTGTTTAGAAGGAATACCACACAAACTTTGAGCTGTCAGTAGATCAACGAAGGAGCTTGTCAGATTTGAAAAAATAAATCCACAATATTCAGTGACATTTAAACAGAATTACATTCCTGTGTCTAATAGAAATATTAGTTTATGGAAGCTAAGAAGATTTTACAACCCTTTCTTAAAATTTTAATTCAGGACTGAAGGAGCGTTACTCTCAAATCACTGGGTATTTCACATTACCGTACAATGTGTGTTTTTGATAACGTTCCATTATCGCTGCAATGATCAGTAAACTTTTAAAATGATAAATTACCATATTCCTTTTTAGCTGTGAGCACACAGGTCAAATGAAAAGTGAAGTGGGCTAAAGTAACAATATGATTCTGTTTCAGGTCTGTCGCTCCTCGTTGCGCTATTTGGCACTTATGATGCCGCGTCCGGTGTTAAAGCTGAAAGAAATCAACCCGCTGCTCTTCAATTTTGTGGAGGAACTGGTTGAGATCAGGGTGAGTAGTTTGAGTTTTTTGGAAGTTGAGTGAAGGCCTTCAAAAGGAATGTAGTTTTCTATAAAGACATTAGTTTATTTGCAGATGTGTCCATATCTTAATGTGGAGTTTTTAGTCTTTGGCACGCTGACGACTCTTTATTGCCCTTTTCACACAACAGCTTTTAAACCTGGACTTATACACCATTGTTGAGCATTAGCATGTGAAAATAAGACAACGGGATGGAGAAAGAAGGTTTTTCCACTGCTGAGTTGCCTCTTAGCTGCCAACAGAGGCAGTCACAGGCTGGAGTTGGTGGTGATGTGTACAGTAGTGTGAGTTAGGATGTGCCGCACTTTTCTCCAAGCAAAGATGTTTTCACTCCCCTTGTTTGGTGTAAGCACACATTGACATAAAGCTGAGTTTGTACGATCGAGATGGAACAACAGCAGCTTTGAGGCACAACTGTTATGTGAAAAGAGCTACTATCCTTTATCTAAATAATAGCATGCATCAGGATACTACCCTTTATCCTTTGTGCAGGAAAATGATAATTAGTGAAGAAAACATGCACTTTCGTTTGAAATGTTACAAACATGCAGGGAGAGAGAACTTGCAGCTCTTTGCATTAAGATAATCTGTGTGCTTCTGTCTTTCGGTGCTTCTTACAGAAACTCCGTCAGGATATCCTGTTGATGAAACCCTATTTTTTAACTTGCAAAGAGGCAATGGAAGCTCGGCTGCTACTTCAAGTCAGTAACTATTTAAATGATCTATTTACCAAATAACTCTCAGAGCTTTGTTTGAATTCTTATTCACGCTGACCGCTGTAAAAATGTTTCGTAACACCGCCACCTTGTGGGTGACATATATTATTGCTCTCAGGTTGTTGACATGCGCTATGTTGATATCTCATTATGAGAACAAGTCACTAAATACACTGTTTGTTCGTCAGCTACAAGATCGACAGCACTTTGTGGAGAATGATGACATGTACTCGCTGCAGGATCTGATCGACATCTCCAACGGCAGACTCAGCTGTTCCCTCACTGAGATCCACACAACTTTTGCTAAACACATCAAACTAGACTGTGAGGTGAGCTCATACTGTAACGGAGAATTAAAATATGACATTTTAACATTTTTTTCAACAAAAAATTAAAATAGGCTCGTTTTTTAAACCATAAATGTAAACTAAGTTTTAAGCTGTTATTTAGAGAACAGCTGTACATTAAATATTTTGACAGTAAGAAGGAATTGATAAGACTGTACCTTTTTTTTGAATGTTTTGTATCAAGTGATGACAATTTTTGACATTGAATTTGCAAATGCCTGCTTAGAATTGATCCTATGTCCAGACTTTTCACTGTGCAATAGGGCTGAACAATTTTGGAAAATATTCTAATAGCAATTTTTTTTTACATCGATATTGGGATTTAACATGCAATTGTTTTTCAACGTCTTTTTCTCATGTATTTTTCAACGAACACGAGCAAAAAATCAACATGTTTCAGTTGCAAAAAAACCCACTGTTTGCAGCCCCGCTGCAACTCTGTTTCTGCATTTTTTATGTAGCTCTGGGATAGAATTTGGCTAAAATGTGTGTGCGAGGGCATTCTATACCGCTTCTCCATTGTGTTTACCAAAGCTGTAAACCCGGTCTTGGCTACTATATTAATGGGCATCATGTCTTTCACTATGAACTAGGGCTGGGCCATATCGTATCGTTCACGATAGTACCTGTAAAAAAAACTTGCCCGGGAAAATAAATGATATCATGATATGCTAATTTCATGGTGTAAATATGTCATCCCACCACACAGTGGTCAGCGGATTATGCTCACGTGGGTCATGCAGCGATGTTCAAATTGTAAAGGTGAAGGCACGAACAGACACATCTGAGCTGAGCCGCTGATTGTCCCAACAGTTTTTGAGCCGGTCAGCGTGCGGATTCAGTGTGAGAGAAGACGTTGCTTTTAGCTTTGTAGCTAGCACGCTGCTAACTTGGATCTACGTCAGTGGGGCGGGGGTGAACGCAGTTCGGTTCAGTAGACTGCGCTCGGTTCTGTTGACGCACCAGGGCGCACTGCTTGTATAATGGTAGGGGAAACACTGACTATGCATGGACCAAGTCGGACCGCGGAACCTTACCCGAGTCTGACGGTGCATGAACAGCGACTGGGAACGGTGCAGCTCAAACCTCGAGACCATCTACTTTCCTGAGGATCAGGAAGTTGTCTGATGTCTGTTCTGATCAGCTGCATTTCATTTGTTTTCAGCATTTGTCACAAATTTTGGAAGTAATAGCTCATTTAAAGGCAACATATTTTTCTTGTAGGTTACATTTATGCAGATCTTAAGCTTTAAAACAACATACCTGGTCGTGTGCTGAAGGACTGTGCAGGGGAACTCGCAGCGGTCTTCACAGACATCTTTAACATCTCACTGAGCCAGGCCATCGTCCCCACCTGTTTCAAAGCCACCACCATCATCCCTGTCCCAAAGAAGGCAACGCCCGCATGCCTCAATGACTATCGCCCAGTAGCACTCACCCCCATCCTGATGAAGTGCTTTGAACGGCTAGTCATGAAAAGCATCACATCTGTCCTCCCTGCCTCCCTGGATCCCTTCCAATTTGCATACCGACCTAATCGCTCAACCGACGATGCCATCTCCTCTGCCCTCCACACAGCTCTCACACATCTGGACACGAAGGACTCCTATGTTAGAATGCTGTTCATCGACTTCAGCTCGGCATTCAACACCATCATCCCCCAACAGCTCATCCTTAAACTGGACAGTCTGGGGCTGAACACCTCAATGTGTAACTGGCTGCTAGACTTCCTGACCGGGAGACCACAGACAGTACGGGTCGGGAGTAACACATCTAGCACCATCACATTGAACACAGGGGCCCCACAAGGATGTGTGCTGAGCCCCCTTCTATTCACCCTGCTAACACACGACTGCACACCATCATACAGCTCCAACCACTTCATCAAGTTTGCGGACGACACAACAGTGGTGGGTCTCATCAGCAACAACGATGAGACGGACTACAGGAACGAGGTGAGCCGCCTGGCCTTGTGGTGCGGACACAACAATCTCACTCTCAACGTGGAGAAGACAAAGGAGATTGTTGTGGACTTCAGGAAGAGGGATGCCCAACATGCCCCTCTGACCATCAACAGCACCGCAGTGGAGAGAGTAGACAGCACCAAGTTCCTGGGAGTGCACGTCTCAAAGGACCTGTCCTGGAGCAGGAACACTGCATCACTGGCCAAGAAGGCTCACCAGCGTCTCTACTTTCTCCGCAAGCTGAAAAGGGCTGGAGCTTCAACCCCCATCATGTGCACCTTCTACAGAGGTGCCATAGAAAGTGTCCTGACCAGCTGCATCACTGTGTGGTTTGGTGCATGTACTGCATCCTGCCGCAAGAGCCTCCAGCGCATCGTGAGAGCAGCTGAGAAGATCGTCGGCACCTCCTTCCCCTCACTGCAGGACTTACACAGCAAACGCCTCACTCGGAAAGCCCACTGCATGGCAGGTGATCCCACACACCCACTACACAGCTGCTTCAGACTGCTGCCATCAGGGAGGAGACTGAGGAGTCTCCAGGCTCGAACCAGCAGACTGAGAGACAGCTCTGTTCATCAGGCAGTCAGGATGCTAAACACTCTGCCTGCTCTG